>JAPYZR010006813.1:0-11795 GCA_030522945.1 Trichopria nigra
TAAATAGAAACAATGGGGATTACATCATTTTACAAACTTATCGAATTACATTAAATCATATGTGTAATTTAATATTAATGTATCATTATTTTTTGTGTATAATGGGATATATATTATATATAATCATATTTCGAAGTCTTGTGCTTGCTTGAATAATAATATAAACGATACAATGAATTACTTTTGATTGAAACTATTTGCAACCTTTAAATTTACTCGTTACTTATAGAAATAAAATACCACTGTCTGAATTATAGGACATACGACTAGAAATAAGCATGAAGACTCGGAGTCAGGGAAAAATAAATATAAAATTTTGTAGTTGTATAAAACATTTATTTGTAAAATTTTCATTTAGGCATACAATTTTTCATTATCCTCCATTTTATAAAATAAAATAATTTTATGGGAATGTCGCTCTATTTTCCACGAAAAAGATACTCTATAATTTTACAAAACGAGTTCTTCAAATTTCATAAATTATCGACAATCATTTTTGTGCTGTTGCTTTATTCTTGACCTTTAAATTGTGTATACAAGGTGAGGAAAAATTATGGAAACCCATAAATAACTTTTGACAATTGTATTTATTTTTTTTGAAAACCCTGAAACACTATACCTGAAACGATTTTTTCTAATATCTATCTTTGTAGGGTGGTTTTACCCCCTCAACCCCAAGGGGGTGCACGGGATACGAGGGGGGAATAAAATCTTAAATAACAACAGGCCTCGATAAGGGTTCATTCGATAGGTCTTTTTGCGACGAATTAAAAACCGTACTTACAGAGGGCGCTGCGATCATTATTCGCAGAGTTAAAAAATGCGCACTTTTTCGCTATTTTGATCGATAGTATAGGTGATTTGTATCAATGTTATATCAGCCAATGCTGCAACGAAATACGTTATAATCACTCGTTGTTGGGTTGGAACATTTGTATTTGCAGAAAATCATTTTGCTTGCGAGAAACGTTTTCCTTTTTTGCGAAAATTATACATTTCAAAGTCAAATATTTCCGTGAAAGATGACGTCATCGCCCTCTATATGTGTAGTGTTCTGAATTTGCCGTAAAAATGCCTTTCAAATGAACCCTTCTCGACCCTTATTGCTATTTAATATTTTATTCCCCCCTCGTACCCCATGCATCCACTTGAGGTTGAGGGGGTAGAACCACCGTACAAAAAATATCGTTTACCGTTTTTCAGGGTATTAAAAAAATAATTTTTATCGAAAGTTATTCAGGGGTTTCCATAATTTTTCCTGATCCTGTATGGATTTGAATACTGGGGGTCGGTCTCTTTACCATATTTATGGCAATTAAATTTAACATTTTGGGTATATTGATGGCCCGACATATTTTATTTTATTTTGATGGATCTATTTCTTTTCATTAAGTAAGTTTAAAAACAATTATTGAAGTATACGTTTATTAAATAACCGAAATTAATAAAAAATAAAATTGTTTTTATAAATTTTGTAAAAATAGAAATTTTAATAAACATTTAATGTAAATAATAATAGCAATATTAGGAAAAGTAATGTTTAAATGTAGATCTGCCATAGGTAAGTTTTAGAAACTTATTTGGTGATAATAATCCATAACTCGTTAAAGTTCCATCACATTTAAAAATGTTATTTTCTCGGTAAAATAAATTTAGTATTGTTATAAAAGAAAGTTGTTAATAAATAAAGTAAAATTTTGATCCTCGATTAAAAGAAAGTCGTTCCTTCTCATTTATGATTAAATTGAAAGTGTTAATACTTTGCAGCACACATTTTTCAGATGAAGCGTTTTTTATGAAAACAAGTATACCAGGGATTTTCGCCGATTACGAATCTGAACTCAGATTTAAAAAAAATCAGTTATTATCATTTTTGGTCGCCATATCGAATCCATCATTTTGTATTCTGAAAATTGGAGATCTGATTTGTAATCTGTGACCCCGAAAACCCCTGATAGTCAGTCTACCATTCACGTAACTTTATAATTACTCTGTTTCGTTTAGTCCAATTACTTTTTTAGGGATTCAGTCTACCATACTTGATTCGACATTTTTAATTTTCAAAACCTATAAGCATATTCATAATCATCGACCCCGAAAACCGTAAACTATGATATTTTTCAATATTCGTTTATTGATATCAATAAATTCACCGAAAATATTCGCTAATTACATGTAATTTTAGATTCACTGAACATGTTACGATATTGAAATTACAAAATATCTCGGAAAAATCAAATAAAAACTATCCTTTTGTACCTCATTTTTAACGAGTACAATAAACTTCATTAAGATTACACTTTTCCATGACTTCGGAAATAAATTCAGTTAATATAGTTACTATACGTCTATATGATATAGTTATGTACGAATTGTATGCAAGACTATTACTTTGTGTATATAAGTAATTTTTATTTAAGTATAGGTTGTTATATCATACCGTAAAAAAATAAAGTATACTACGGGTCTATCAGTTACGTCTCTTTATTCGTAAGACACCAAAAATTGCTTCAACTTCAACAAATCTACTGGCAATTTAATGACAAAAATTTGTTAAATCTGGAATAATAGTGTCATTCCATCAAGAAAGTCTTAAAGTTAAATTCCAGAATTTTAATTTTATTCAAAAGGTTTAATTCTCTTAATACCATTTTTGAAATAAATCTTCTTTAATTCCTAACCGATATCATAAAACATGATAAAATTACGATGGATGGAATATAAACAAAGAAGAAAGAATCTTGTATCTATACTAATTGTATTTCCTAGGTTCGTATAAAAAAGATCTTTCACAAATTCACTCGTAATAGAAAAGCAAGTTGACATATTTATTCAATACGAAATTAATAACAAATGAATTTCACGTGACTTTATGATTAAAGATATATCTAGAAATATATATCTACGTATCTACATATACAAATAAGCAACGATCAATAACAATATAATCTAAAGTGTGTATAAAAAAATAAAATGTTTTAAATTAATTTGCCGCCGTAATGATATTAATTTTGCGAGTTTCAATCAAAATAACGGTAATACGTGTTTGGCCGGCCCACTCCAACGTATACCGAATTTTCATTTCTATGTCGATTGCATGTACATGTGCATTTGTCATTGTCTTTTGTTATATATTCCCATGATCTTGCTGATGGGTCTTGCCATTTAGACACTTCTTCCGAAAAGCTTTCAGACTTCCATTTACGGGGATTTTCCGTAGAGCTTCTAGATTTCAAAGGTGGGGAGTTTCCGGAATAATCTTCGTCCTGTGCCAGGGCTTCTTTTTCAATTAATAATTTTTTCGTAATGAGATCGTTTTTACGAGCCACTTCCTTCAACACTTTCCTATACTCTAGTTCCGAAGCAATAGCAATATCCGAACAACTCCTGAACACTTCTTGAGACCCGCAACCAAGTTCACCGTAAAGCGGGTCATATGTTTCAGGAAGCATTGACTTAGGAGTATCAGATTCTTCTAAGTCTTCAGGTGTGCAATACCCCCAACTGTTTCCGGCCCTCCAGTGCCACCTCAAAACACAATGTTTACAAGTAAAATTATCTGGCAGCACTAGTTCGAGATTCACTACGTTATTTCCGTCTGGAATTTTAAATCGACGTGAACCATTTGGAAGATATAGAGGATGTTTTCTAAAACAGTCCTCGGTTTCAATTTGGTTTTCTTTTGTTAAAGGACATAGGGCAAAGTAAAAATTCCCGGCGTGGTTCGCATTCACGTCTATCGTCACCTTGATAGTCTGCCCAGCTTTGTAACTGAAATAAATTGCAAATTGTGTTATTCATTATATTACATATTGTACTATTAAAATATATATTATATAGAGGAACGAGATGTTATTCGATACGAATGTACACTGAAAAGATAATCAGCTGCAACCATTAAACGATAATATAAATACAAACATTTCACTGCAGTGGTTGTTTTGTCATACCATGTCGCACGACTAAATAACTTTATCATGCAGAAAACAAGTGTATTTAACAGGAGTACTATCTGAATATTACAACTTTGATCTAATATTACATTAAAAAGTAAAATGCTTTACATTCAAAAATTGTAAAAAAGTTAACACGTTTTTTGTTTTAACTGAATGGTGCAATTTTTTCTTTTCGCCAATCCCATTATATTTGCTATTTTTAATCTTGAAATTGTAGATTATAACTAACACATTTCAACCTTGTATTATCTCAGCGAAATGTTAAAATCGCACGTGAATCATCTTCAAATTCGATTATCCCGGATTCAACATTTTCTTGCCAGGTGCTCAAGTTGCCACTTTAAAAATTAATAACTTTATGTCCAGTTAATCTAACATTACATTCAATATCTCTGAATGAAAGTATAACTTATTTTAGATTTAAGTATAATTGTTCAGAGAATTTGAAAACATTTGTTTAATTAAGTGTTCTTTTTCGAAAGATATCTTGATTCTCATACATTAGAATTTTCAAGCTTATCTTGTTTCTTTTTTTTTATAAAATTATGAAAATATTTCATGACAAATTTCATTAAAATTGATTTTTCAATTCATGATCATAATAGGGAACAACTCACAAAATTATAATAGAAGAGAAATGTAATGTTCATCGTGTAAGATGCAATGACAGAAGAAGTCGTGTAATCATTCAAAATCATTATTAGTAAAGAATATATAAAAAAAAATAAAACATTTCGTTTATAATGCTAACTTTTTTAAGAATTAATTTACTAATCTATGAATTCTTTACAAATCCACAATTTCACCAAAAAAAAATTAAATGTTCTTAATAATATGTTAATGTTTTTAGTGACAATTTTGGATTTGTCGAAAATTTAAAAAATATCACTCTTATTATAATTCTATTTCAGGATGTTATAACTGATTTGCTGAATACATCTACAAATTATGGGGCACAAATATATCTTGATGTTATGCAACCACCTTTTGCTTATACTCAGAAATCTACACATAAATATTCTACTAATACCGAATTTACTGTTTTACGTTCCACCACCATTATTCATGAAACACTAAGATGAAAAGTTTTGTGATTGTGTCTCAAATTAGGATCTACAGTAGAAATCATTCGGTGTCAAATAACACCGAAAACATTTTTCTTAATAATTTTGTTATAGCAATTAGCATTTTTAGGGCATACTTTTATTATACGAAAATGTGCCATTAACTTTATTAGAATTTTCAATGAAATTATTTGATAAAATCTCTTCATGCAATGGAATGAAACAATGCTATTTTATAATAAAAACTTAGCTACACATTGTGATGACGACTTCAACTAATTTCCATATAAAACCTTTTAAAGTTGTTATGCAAGATAAATTATAGCTGAGATTTCACACAGAAAAAATTTAGTTGATTCAAGTAAATAGGTTTACTATAGAAAGTGATTTACTAAATTCAAATCCTATTTTTGTAGATTGAAAGAAATGTTTCCTTAAAATAAGAAAATTATTACTTGCTTTTAAATAATATTTCTTAACACGTATATATTTATTAAATATAAGTATGTTGCATTTCTTTAAAAGTAAAATAGAACTTTATAAGATTTATTTAAAACCTAATTATTCACATTTTCTTGAATCTAATGCATCAGATATTAGACTTAAGAAAATTAATTATTATAAAACAAAGTCATAGAAATAACAGCATATTTACTATTTGTAAGTAAATGAACTCAGTCAACCAGAATGTAACAATTATGTAACATTAATGTAACATTTATGTAAGAAATAACCATGGTATATTTGTGACATAATTGTTACTTGTTGCGTTTGCTGGGAAGGCTTTAAACGAAAATATCCATTATTAATACTTGTAATGTAGTGCGTAATTTTTTAAAGTAAATGTTTACTTACAAATATTTATGATTTTTCATAATAACAAATCCCGATTACTTAAAATAAAAAAATCAAATTTTTGATAGTGATGTATTGATTTCATAAATATTTACTTATTTCAAGTTAATGAATACTTTGATCAAAATTTCCATTTCTTGATGCTAGTGATGTAATGCGTAATTTAAAAATAAATATTTACTTGAAACCAATATTTTTTCCTCTCAAGTGAAAGACGTCTCATATATATCCGAGATTATACCGTGTTTAGATATAGGTAATTGTAAGTTTATACATCTGATTGTCCTTCATTTCGTATTAATTACCTAACAATAAGTCTATATAAAACCAATGTAGAAAACCAATAGTTAGTAATAAATTATCGAAGAAGTACACTCGAATTAAGAAAATATTTGTTGAAGTTTACTAAATTTCAATGTAATATCCAATAATATTTATTTGATTTTAGTAGATATTAATGTAATTTTAGAAATATATTTTTTCTTAATAATATTAAACTTAAATGAAATAACATTTTTAAATTCGATTCAATTAAAGTCGTTTTAATACAACTATAACCATAAACAGAAATATCAAAAATAAAAATAAAAATTTAATGTTTTCTGCTTAGTTTCGTACTCACCTTCAAACTGACCAGAAAACGTTAAATTTTCATTTTTATTTTTGATATTTCTATTTATGGTTACCGTTGTACGCCTTTAATTAAATCGTATTTAAATTATAGCGATCGAGAAAATTTTAATTTATTTATATTTAATGTTTTGTTTAAATCAATAAATGTAATAATTTCTATTTAAGTAAATAATTTTTCATTCCAACAAACCGATTACATGAAAACCGAAACTTTTAGTGTATAATAGTATTAGGTAAACACCTAATGAGACCCCCCAAATACTCTTAGAAGGTAGAGAATTTCATCACAGGATGTAAACGAAAACTTCTTTTTATGGTCACTCCGAGTGTAGGCGTTAGAAAAAATATATTTAAATTTATATCATTTTCCGATCAACTTATCGAGGAAATGAATCGAGTAAAAAACCGTAATGTTTCCTAATTTCTGGCATGTGATTGTCTTGCCTTACGCACTTATTACATTTAATATCCTACCTGTATAGTTATTAAAATTTTACAAAATTCAGTAATACATTACAAAACCGTGCATCCTATTTAAAAAGTCCGTATCGAATACTTACGTTTTTACGATAAGTCCAGTTCCATGAAGTCCGCCGTTTTCATTGGGCCTAGGCTGCGGCAATGCTGGATCGTCGCCACAGACGCCACATTCTACAGCAATGTTAGAAGAATTTTTCTGAAACGGAAATTCGTTAATGTTACATGGGTCATTGTTCTATTTCAAATGTTCGACAATATAAAATTGCACGAAGAAATATTAGGTGTCAATAAAATTTTAATTGCAATGTTAGTCTACAAAACTGATTTCCATTCGTTTAAATAAAACTATTATGATTGTATTTTGGCTCGCCTAATGTCACTTGAATAAAAAATTAGCGTTTCTCCACCATCTCTTAAATGAGTTTGAAAAGAACTTATAATCATTTCCACCAGAATTCATAAAGTGTCAGGCATTATCTACTTATTATAATAATAAAAAAAAAATAAAAAACAAAAAAAAAAACAAAAAAAAAACAAAAAAAAAATAAATAAATAAATAGTTCTTGTACACTTGATTATAAAATTGTTCACTTATACAAATACCGTATAAAGTTTTGGGAAAATATCAATGATATTTCATGATTGATTTTTAAATAAAATTTAAACAATAAATTCACTCACAACACCACCACCGCAGTACAGTTGATTGTCTTCGTAATTTTCAGGGGTTGCAAACCCCTTTCTGAAAGCACTAGATCTATTGACAGGCTCCATCACCTTTCCATGGCCGTGGATCACTCGTAGACTGATTGTTAAAAGCACCAAAAGCAATAGAAACTTTAGTAGAGCCATTGCCGAATGCTAATTCGGTGCAACAATTCGGATTGTGCAGTTTCGTCGCTAACTATATCGCTTCAATGAAATTTGTCACCCTAATGTTGCCTTTTATACGTGCTCTTCTTCCCACGTTTGTCGCTTTGATATTGTAACCCAAGATTTGATAACAAGCACAAATTTCTCATGAAACTCTCTCAGACATCTGACAATTTAATGAACCGTTCTTAGAGCAGACTAGTAGAGGATTATCGAGAAGCAAGCATTTTTGCCCCTTGAGCCTGACTCAACATTGCGCGCGTCCTAAGGAAAGATCGACGGTGGGGAAAACATCTTTGACAAGACACCTTAGGTGTATTTGTCAAAGAATCAATTTTATTAAATTTACGATATGAAGATGTTTTGAAATCTAGCACAACCAGGCGTGGGCGTTGCGTCAATTCTGTATGTGACAGTGGCAAAGCTTACACGTGCCACTATATTCAAATTACATGTAAAAGTGATTCAGTAGCAGACAAAACTTATTGCTTCTGACAACATACATTTTCAGATAAGATTGTTCTATTATACAAATGTAATCCTTGTTCCAAAATGGCTCAGGTTTACATTTAAAAATTTTCAGGAAAAGTCCTATGAAAATATAAGTACGCCCTACTATATATTTCTGTTATCATTTTTGATAACACTGTTTCAACAACAAATATAATTTAATTTTAAAATTCAATATTTTAGTACAATATTTAGTAAAAAGTTCAGGTGATAAGAATTTATTGTTTTATGATTTTGGAAGCATCACATGCCTTCGCGAGTATCTCATAAATATCAGAGTCTCTCTTCAATATAAACAATTCAAATAAACGTAATTAAACTAAATCATATTTCTGCAGTTTTTTACATATACAAACTTTTACAGACTCCAATTTTACAATTCTCACATTTTGTCGTATTTAAGAAAATAATTTTTTATTTATTTAGCAATTATCAAATTTTTGCAATGATACAGGACTACTTTAAATTCAATTGTTTTCACTTGGTCATACTTTTCCAATGAAAACTTATAAAGTATAATCGAATTCATATTGTTACTGCGCAATAAGTATTAAAATTGATATTATATATACCAATTAGTATAATTTCAGTGTAAATCTACATCACTGTAATACATGTAATGGAAATTTTAATAAATTTTAGAAATAATTTGAGGCATAAGGACACATTTTATCTTTTTTATTGTACCCTATAATTACATAGACGCTTAAGAAATCCTTCAATATTCATTAATTATTTATTATGGTCGACATAATTTTACATTTTGAATACTGTATTTTTAAATGAAGTCAAATCAATATTTTTTATGCTATAGCAATCCTCAAAAATCATCAAAATCATATAAATTTTTCTATTTTATACGTATTTCCATCCGGATTTTGCAAAAACTTATTAATTAAAATCTATATATGTTTGCAATATATATAGGAAAATCTTTATGATTAATTTTTTTTAATAATTAACCTTCAACTTTCTGTCTCAGAAAAAATTGTATTGTACTTGAATATATATGTATTCACGTATCCTTGCAAAGTAATAATTCACACTTGCTCTTGAATCTTACTCGACGGCGTTAAATGAGGGAATTCAATATTATCCTCATACTATAAACATATAGGTAAATCTGTATATTAGATTTGGATGCAACTCGGTAACTTGGAGGTTGGAGGTCACTGATCATAAATCATAAATCAAAAAGTACATATTCAAAAATGGCGTATTTAATAAAATGGATAAAAATGCTAAAATCACTCGATTTGGATGAAAATGTGCTACGGGATATTACAGGAAATATGTTTAGAAACATCAATCAACTTTACTAGACTATCCCGGGCTTTTAGTAATAAGACCGGTCCGATATTATTTTCTAAATTTTCACAAAATCAAAGGACATTTTCTCATCTCATTTGATGAACATAGTGATGTGATTATTTTTTTATTCACTGTGATAAGTAAATAACAACACGATCCCTGCAAACATTGAAGGTAAAATTTACGTAACATTTACATCATTGTTATTTTTTACGTAAATCTTACATAGTTGTTACATATAATTGTTATGCGATTGTCAGAATTATGCTTGTTGAGAAATAGAAATATTTACAAATATTTGTTTTTGTTTTTATATTTGCTGTCGTAAAAAGTGATAATCGTCATGAACAATCACGTTTCGAATATACAAGTTTAAACCAGCATCGTATTTCTTGTAAAAGAGGCACATTTATCAGTGATAGCTGAATTTATTCGCTTTTCTGGTCGTAATTCATTCGTCATTTAGAATTAACAATTTCGAATATCTTTCATTTTGTTCAAATTAAGTACACTTCTTCAAAATGTATCTTTTCATCTTAGGTAGACACATATACATTACATTCATGTTGTTATTTTGTATACCTTTGCACTGTTCTGAAAATAATTTTTCACAAAGTTACACCTGCAATTCTCAATTTTTCTTTCAAACGGTTGTACCAAGCTTATCCGTATATAATAAATTTCCATCGTAATATATCTTTCAGATACTTTTAAATAATAGAAACACAATGTCACAATATAACAAAAATATTAAAAGTTCTGTAGATTTGAGTATATGTACTCAATAATCATAATTACTAAATTTTAGAGAGTGACATTTGCTCATCAAACATTATATTAGGCCATAAATACACTTTGATATAAACGTAAATTAATAAATGGATGGAAAAATTCTTAAAAACCTAATTTCATATTTTTTAAGTGGCATTCATCCTTGTTACTGATATTATACGTTTAGACATGATATTTTAATCCACACAATAAATTGCGAAATGAAATTAAACATTTTTTACAGCGAAATATTGAATCGTTTCAAAATTATATAAACTAAGTCACATGATATTTTTAACGAATCAATCCGACCAATCAAATGCCGCCTTATTATAAAAACATTTATTTAGTCCACTGTACTCCTTCTGCTTTAAGTGTTTTTTTTTCTTTTTTTTTTATCGTCGAAAAACATTTCTCAGTATAAACCAAAAAAATAATTATGTAATTAAAATAATCGTTTATTTTTCTTGATACGAAAAGCATACACATGTCTTAATCGAGTCTCTTTTCTTATTAACGACATAAAAATTAATAAGAATTTGAAGAGGAATTACGACGGGCACGTGGCCATGCATTGCGTCAGGCGAAGTAATTAAGATAAACATTGTTGTATGCCGTATGATTATATATTATGTATAATTTTTTTTTTTTTTTTTTATAAATTAAGCTGTTAAAAAAATTGCATTATTTTTCAAGTGGTTTCGCGGTTTTCATCGAGAGACCTGCGTATGATGTGTATTTAAATGATTACCTGCCTCGTGATCGCTGCACAAACTTTTTCGATGCATATACGCAGGAAACTGCGAAACGTATATGGTCAGGAAGGTGATTCGGCGTGATTTCCGATCGGACAATGACTCTGACATCATCATAAATACTGCACAAGATTTTGCAGATTTCTCCAACAAGATATGACCGAGTGACAACGTAGTGCAATCTCCTTATGTACATCAACCGCAGGACATTCTCGTCGTTCATTACCAAAATGCAATATAAGAATTCATACGAAACTATCGGATATTCGAAATAACTCGTCATGTATGCGTCTCCTGATATTATCGTACTTTCCGAGACATGGCTTTATAATAAAATTATGGACTTCAGATCAGGAATTTTACGCATATCACATCTTCCGGACAGTCAGAACATCATTGTAGCATCAGAGATGTAGTGGTGCACTAATAGCTGTGATGTCTAATAGCTTTCACGTCCCTTAATTTCAATAAGGCAAACTTAGCAGAGTTGAACAGGTATTTATCATCAAATGAATTGGACTTAATGAGTCAATGTCTATAATTTGAAAAGTTATACGTTTATTTAAAGTTTTTCGTGATAATTTTTT
>JAPYZR010006815.1:0-14336 GCA_030522945.1 Trichopria nigra
GGATTCCCCGACCTTAAAACGTTGCTTCGCAACGTTTTAATGGACAGTCCTGGAACTATCGGTATGACATAGTTATATATATATATATATATATATTGTTACGATAAATGCTCGTAACGTAGCTTGTGTTTACGATATTGTTTACGGGTGTTCGACCCCGTCGCTTTCGGTTTTGTTTTCCGCGGCTGTCGTTTTCGAGGCAGATTGGGCTGGAACTTCACGCGTGTTGACGAGCCTCGCACGAAACTACGAAGGTCTCCTTTTCGGTACAACACGCACATTTGTACGCGATAATATTATTAATAGTTTAAAAGTACATTACAACCAATTTCAAGTGCAAGTGGGTTTTTTATATATCTGCCATCAACTCCATAATCCTCTCACCCGATCCTGATCCTGAACTAACATCTTTTTTCTGCGTTCGTCAAGCCTCAGTCGGTGCCTTGAATCGAACATCTGGCGATCCTGCCAGGATCTTGTACGGGATAAGTGCAGTGTCAGTGCATAATAAACAAATTGCAGTAGTGTTTTGCAGTGTAAACAATCACGCTGCCACAGCACGTGTTGCTAACCGGCACCGCCCGCACCGCGCTCCCTCCGAGCGCCTACACTCGGGCGCCCCGCTCCAGCCGTCAGTGCCCTCCGCACCGCACCAACCGAGCGCCTACACTCGGGCGCCCCGCTCCAGCCGTCGGTGCCTCTCTGCTCCGCATATCGTCCTGTCGAGAGCCGCGCAAGTAAACGGCACACAATCGATGCGCTCTTGGTAAATAGCTGAACTCGTCGTTAAAAATAGATAATTCTTCTCGGACGAATGAAGACACTCTCGAAGAAATGCTCGATGCTCAAGAGGTCAACTTCGCTTCTATACACCGAGCGTATTCGAGTCTACCAGAGACGGAAGTTCGCACAGCAGCTAAGTGTCAGATCTCTTTACATACGAAACTTGAAGGCGAGCCGTTGTCGATGATCGATCATTTGTCGTCCACCAGATTTGGCTCGATCCGCGTGATCGTGATTTCCAGCGCATTGTTTTGCGACCGTCCGATGACGTTCCCGTAATGGAGTATCGTCTCAACACCGTTACTTTTGGCGTATTTTGAGCTCCCTTTCTTGTGCTCCGCGTGTTGAAACAGCTCTGCAAGGATCACGGCGAGCGTTACCCACGTTCAGCGGTCATTTTATAGGAAGGTCTATATGTCGACGATTGTCTCTTCGGAGCCAACGACATCGCGAGCACTCGTCACTTACGCAATGAACTTGTCGCCTTGCTACGCTGTGGACAATTTAAACTCCGTAAATGGGCTAGCAATTCACCGGAACTGCTCGAGGGCATTCCAGGCCCAACCAATCACGGCCTCGCGTAGGATAGGCCATTAGAAGTGGATAAGGGTATTAAACTCCTCGGCGTCTCGTGGCGACCGGCGAGCGATCAATACCATTTTAAAATCAAGTTGGTGCCCGTCGACACCCCCACCAAGAGGGTGTTGCTTTCGCTCGTCGCCAAACTCTATGACCCGTTAGGTTGGGTCTCTCCCGTCTTAGTCACAGCCAAAATTCTGTTACAGAAACTGTTGTTACTCCCGGTCGGTTGGGACACTCTAATGCCCGACGATATAATCGTTCAATAGACCGAATTATATGACGATCTTCCAGCGCTTGAGAATTTTAAAATTCCACGTTCGACCGGCCAAACCAGCTGTGAACTTCATGGGTTCTCAGACGCCTCCAGTGCCGCGTATGCAGCCGTAGTGTATCTGCGGGTCGTACATCAGGAAGGAACGCACATTTTCTTGTTGACGAGCAGCACCAAAGTGTCACCAATAAAACAGCTCAGTATTCCCCGACTTGAGATGTGTGCAGCTGTACTGTTAGCTCGCTTGATTGAATCGCTCCGTACAATCGCGGTCTTCGCTCAGCTTCCGTTGTTCTGTTGGTCGGACGCAACGATTGTGCTTCATTGGTTGCAACAGCCTCCAATAAAATGGAAAACTTTTATTGCCAATAGAGTTTCCATTGTCCAAACTCTACTACCAGATGCTGTATGGCGGCACGTCCCCGGAATACAGAATCCTGCTGACATCGCGTCTCGTGGATGTTCAGCGACGGCACTCACGTCGTCATCGACTTGGATTTCTGGCCCCTTCTGGCTGTCGCTCGGCCCCGAGTTTTGGCCATGCGCAACACCCACTATCGATGCTGACGCCCCCTTGGAAATCCGGGCTCACACTGTAGCCGCCACGGTCCAATAGTTGACACGTTGGACAAACTGGTCGGACGAGTCTCGCAATGGAATCGGTTGTTACGCTCAATTGCTTACGCCATCAGTTGGAAACACCGTATTGCACTCGCCCACAATCATGCACGTGGAGGGTTAACAGCAGCCGAGCTTCGTCGCGCTTCTACGGTCGCATTTAAATGGCTGCAATCGAATCTATTCGCTGAGGAGTTACATGCGATGCAAGCTCTCCAACCTATCTCGGCGAAGAGCATTCTCGCGCCACTCCAACCGTTTCTAGACGATGATGACGTCATGCGAGTCGGAGGTCGATTAAAAAACGCGGACCTTTCTGCCGATCACAAACACCCTGTGGTTCTGACAATACATCCAATTGTTCGGCTTCTCGTCGCTCATGCACATGCGCGCTGTTTTCATGGCGGGGTTAAACTCACCCTGCAAACGTTGCGACAAACCGTCTGGATTGTCCAACTCTCGTTATAGGACGCAAGTCCTATTCCCCGAATTGCCCGACCGGGCGTTCACTCATTGCGGCGTCGATTATGCCGGGCCCGTATAAGTTCGCATCGAAGGCGGACGTGGGCGCAAGGCGCATTCTGCGTGTATCGCGCTATTCATGTGTTTCGCTGTCAAAGTGATTCATCTCGAATTAGTCACAGATTATACTTCAGCAGCCTTTATTGCTGCTTTTAAGCATTTTACTGCTCGTCGCGGTGTTCCTAGTCATATGTACAGTGACTGTGGAACGACATTCGTTGGTTCGCAATCCGAGATCACACGCTCTTTCAATGAGCCCACACGTGAATCGATATTCACGAATTTGCTCGCCCACGATGGAACTACTTGGCATTTTCTTCCTCCGGCGGCACCGCACTTCGGCGGACTTTGGGAAGCGGGTGTTAAAAGCGTGAAGCACCATCTTAAACGTGTTCTCGGAGAACACACCCCAACGTTCGAAGAGCTCGCTACCCTCCTCTGCCAAATCGAAGCGGCGTTAAATTCACGGCCATTAGGTCCGATGTCAAACGACGTCGATGAATTAACGACCCTTACTCCTGGGCATTTTTTAACGGGCTTTTTTTAACGGGAGGCTCCCTCTTCGCGGTGCCCGAAACATCCCTGCTGTCCGTTCCCACCAACCGTTTATCGCGATGGCAAGCATGCTGTCAATTGTTTCAGCGGTATTGGAAGTTATGGTTGGCTGATTACCTGCTCTCTCTGCAGCAGCGCTCAAAATGGCGGTTCGAGAAAACTTCGCTCGACGTAGGACAGTTGGTCCTAGTAAATCGGGCCAATTTACCGCCAAATAAATGGCCTCTCGGTCGCATCATAAAATGTCATCCGGGATCCGACGGTCTCGACCGCGTAGTCACCGTACGCACGGCTACGCCTGAGTCACTCCGCCCGATCACTCAGATTGCGCTCTTACCGGTCGATTTGGATGGACACGTAGACTAAGTTAGATTTAAGTTTAGATTTAAGATAGCGTCATTACCCGACATATCCATCGATATTTTGTTTAAACGGCGGTACACGAGATAGCCTTGTTAGAGTTATCGTTGTTTATTACTTGTTGCGAGCCTTACTGACTCACGGGTGGCAGTATGTTACGATAAATGCTCGTAACGTAGCTTGTGTTTACGATGTTGTTTACGGGTGTTATTAACAGTTTAAAAGTACAATACAATCAATTTCAAGTGCAAGTGGGTTTTTTAAATACCTGCAATCAACTCCATAATCCTCTCACTCAAGATCCTGAACCAATACCTCTTTTTTTCTACGTTCGTCAGGCCCCAGTCGACAAAAACGGCAAAAGGAGAAAAATGGGTACAATCAAATACGGATAAATTAGTTATATTTATTTTACAAAATTGGCCCGATTATCGGCCGTTGTCTACTTACATGTTCCTCATTGACAATTGTGGTTGGTCCGCGCGGGGACTCTCGCCTCGTACTCACAAATTCCACCTCGACTCCTACTCGAAATCTCGATTTTTGGGGTCCGCGTAAAGACTCTTCCTCGTACTCGGAACTACTTCTTCGCTCGTAACTCGTACTCGACTCTAACTCGAAAATATTGGGGGAACACCGACTCGTTCCCGATCATGGCGAAACTAAGAATAATAATCCACGAGGCGCTCTCGTTCGCGACTGAACCAAGAATGGCCGGCACCGCGCCGCGTAAATCGACAATCACGATGAGCAGCGTGATTGTCTCTCGTCCTCGCCTTGCCGAGGCGGCCTATCGTGACGCGATTCCCGGCAGGGCCGTACCGATCGCCCGTTTCGCCGGTGTCACTTACGCAACACCGGACGCCTAACCCGGTGCCCCCTGGGCTCGAGACGGCGGAAAGTAACACTCGTGTCTAAAGTTTTCGCCCATAACTATTAATTGAAACGCAAACCAATTTTGGAGAGCAGGGGGGTCCCGTTGACAAAGAATGCCTCATATATAAGTATATCTAAAGTATCATTTCGGATAATTTTCATGTACGCATGGTACATTTTGAGGACTATTGTATAATTTGGGGACTGCCCCCAAAAATTAAATATATCTTTCGTATAGTTTGGGGACTGTGGTGTTACACGATGCGGAAGCTTCAGGCAGGTTTGTGACGGTTAGGTTAGGTTAGTTTTTAAGCGGGGCGGTCCGGGGGTCCGGCGGTTGCGAAGCATGTGTTAAGGGCGGGGAAACCCCTATACTGTTTTCGCCCCTGCAGGGGACGCAGAGGGGGGAGGAGGGACACAACACGCCTAGCGGGGGGGGGGGGGGGGGACCAAAAAACCCCCCCAACCCCACCCGAACAAACCCCGCCAAAAACCCACGTGGTTTGCCCTGCCTGAAACACATGTGTGTTGTCCACATATATGCCGCATCGTGTAACAGCACAGTCCTGGAACTGTCGGTAATTTTCCAAAAAAGTTCCAGGACGGTCCTGAAAATATGCACTTTTCCTGGAACTATCTGTATTCTATGTATATATATATATATATATATATATATATACATGGAATACAGATATATATATATATATATATATGTATTGTGACCCTCATACCTACGAATTTGCCTATAGACCGTTGCCCTATTCTCCTGGACCCGACGTCACTGCTCGCAACCGTATAATTGAATATTATCGCCCCCGAATAAAGCCTCCCGGCAAGACAAAGTCTATATTGATTCGGCGCGGTACTCCTTTTTCCCGTGGGCCGCTATTGCGCCGTAATGCAATGCGACTCCACGGTTCAGAGCTGCACTCTCAAAAATTAGCGCCACCACAGCAATCCCCACATTTAATAAGCGGATAACAGCCCCAAAATTTTTTGCGAGCTGCAGTACCGGTGAAACATAGCGTCTCGATCGACATTCCCCCTTATTATTGGTTCTGCAGCATCCCCACGGAATGACTCGCCCGATGCAACAACCGTTTTGCAACGTTACATACCCCCCCCCCCCCTCCCCCCTGGACTGTGGCCGGCGAGGCCCTCGATCGCTCGCCCACTTCGCACATCCCCGGAACGTGACAACCAATTACATATCACAACAATAAAAAGAAACTTACCAGCTAAATTCGAAAATGCAGATTTACAACTAGATAAAGGAAAAATAAATATTATTATACTCAATCCTACGGTGTCCTGAATCAGCGCAAAGTCCGTCCAGCGTTAGCCGTATTTTTAGTTGCGAACGATGGGCTGTGTGCTTACTTCACGGGAGTGCCGCTGTCGCATTCTCCGTAATTGCCAACGATACTAAGGACTCTTAGAAAGGCAGGTAACACTCCGGCATACGGTCGCCTGTTACGATTTCCATGTTTTCTTTTATTGTCTGCACCCTTTACAATAAATGTCATATATACCTAGGTGCGGGATCCTTATGATTAGCTACCAGTAGCCCGATTACAAATTTTTCCGGAGCCTAAATACAATCCGGTATAGACCCAAGGAATCGAAAAAGGAACAAAGACGAAGGATTGGAGCACTGATTCTAACTGTTCGGATTATTCATAGTATTATGCCTTCTTGGGCTGGGCGATACAGCGCTTGGCCGACATCGCGGCGCCAAATCGACAAAGTCCGTGACACCCACAAGAGATAAAAGAAGTTCGGACCACCTTATTACGCTTCCGGGGAGGCGCTTCTTTCTTCGGTCCATTCGCTCCTTCCGTCGGTTTCGGGGATCCGTAATCTTCATTCGTAAGCCGGGTGGCTCGCGGTACGTAGCGGCCCAACGCCGGGATGTATGGGCCCTCCGGTCTCAAAGTGGACGAGCCTCAGCGGCGACATACCACTCGTTTTGGTCCCCGGCACTGGGTGAAGGAGTGTTCCCCACTCTCGCAATTCCAAAACCCTGTGACGCTGGGCTGGACATAGACGGACGCCGGGAATCCGGGCAGATGATAATACCCGACGTAGTTTGCGCGTTCCGTGACGTTGGTATTCCAAGGCGGAACTGTGTTGCTTTCGGCGGCGGTGCTGCGCCGTTGCGACAGGTTGCGGTTGCCGATGGTGATTGTGTCAGCCGACTGGGCGAGAGATCCTTTCGCAGGTTCGTGAGGATGGGGGTGTAGGAGGCGCAGTTTCCTGTGGAGAGGAGGAATTTGGTGGAACTTCGGGGTTCATGTAACAGGGCAGGTGATCTACGGGATTGTACGGTGCCATTTGGAACTCCGTACCCTCAATCTGTCTTCACTTGAACCATAGCCTCCGAATTAACAACCCTCCTCCGGAAAATAATGGGGGTCTGAATCCCATGCCAGACTGTAAGCACCGAACTACCTACGGTGGTGGCTCTCGCTTAGCGAAACGGTGCGACTCTCGCCCGATGCAACAGCCGTAACGTTTTGCAACGTTACAGTATGAAAGATAACTTAATATTTATGATAAATTAACTGATTCGGATGTGGATTGGGACGAGGAGGTGGACGAACGGGGTAGTAGACCCCTCTATACCCTTCGTGAAGCCTTTGCCGACCCCCTGGAGAGTCCTGAATACGGATCCCCAAAATTTGAACATAACCCTTCCTACTTTTACCATCTCCCAAATTATTAACCCCCCCTCCCGTCCTACACTGAGATAGATCCCGAATCTCGGGACAAGATCCTATCTCCTTCCGATATGAGCCCCTTTCTGCTACTGCCGACGTTCCATTCTTACTATTTTGCTGGTAATTTCGGCATCTTTCACGGCTGCGCTCTATGTCGGATGCGCGCCCGTGCATTCATGCGAACTTGGCCCCATGCCGATGTTCATGTCTTGCACAAATTGCACAAATGCAAAGCTGGTTAAGACTCTCGTTATTGTTCTGCGTAAAACCTCCAACGCATCTCTGGAGAAGTGAGTCTCTGCTGACGTCGTCGTAAATGGATTGAATGGCTTCGATGACATCTTGTGGAAGTGCAGTGTAGCTGTGCTTGAAATCCTGCAAGTCATTTGCAGCTGCAGCCCTTTGCCACTCACACCATGAATCATTGCCGCGCGGGCATTTCTCAGGTTTTGGGTTCTTATCCGTCGAGGCGTAATGTTAGAAAGTTGACCAAATGACATCTCGCATTTTTTCTAAGGAATGTTGGTTACGTCGGATGGCAATACCGTAATATGCAGTTAACTTGTCTATCATTTTAGCCGTAAGCTTGCCTTTCCCACCAAGACTTTTCCTTTTCACTATTTTTCCGCCCTGGTTTTGGTGTCAACTGCACTTGTTTTGACTAAAGTGAGTAGACGAATGCCCATGCGCTTTTGGACATGTCCTATACATTCTTATTTGTTTATTATAAAATATTCTCCGTAAGGTTGAGCACTTAAAACACCACTATAAGTTTTATAATCGCCATCTCCGATGTAATTACGATATTTAACTCCACGGTCAGTCGAACGTTTAAACATTTCTATAATGGCACCAACTTCCATGTTTCCTGATGGTCCGACATGATTCGCATGGCATTTATGGTTGTTAATGTGATTTTCGTGCCATTCTTCGTATTTTTGAGATTCTAGTTTCTTCTCCCATGTTTTGTAAGCATGACAATATAAACTTTTTACACTAATGTCGAGAACTTTTCCACAATAGTGCCCGATCAACGTAGAAACGCCAAAAAAGGACACCTCCTTTTTCCACGTTCCATCTCCTGATACGGTTAATTCCTCTGTATCTTGCAAATTGTTTGCCTGACTAGTCTTTCCTTTCTCTTCTATCACAGCAGATGAAAGTAACTTATTGGCAACATCTTTTATACTTTGGCTCATTTTCTTTACGAGCGTATTATACGTAGATTTTGATAAAAAATTCGATGAAAAGTCCATTAGACCGCAGAATTTATCACAACCAGACAATCCTAAGCCCAATGTTCTTATCATAAAAGCAAACCAATAATTTATTTCGTACACATGAGAGTCGATTCTATTACTGGACGGAACATACTGAAATTCTTTACATTTTTCGCACAACACTTTTATATTGAAGCCCAAACCTTCTCATCGGCTCGATTCGAATATAATTTTTCCATTACATGTCTTACATTTTACCAAGGTGGAAATACTGGTAAAAACGAGAAGAAAATCTATAACACGGTAATGTTTTGTAAGAACTTCTTTCACGTCTGCTGCAATATCTGCTTTCAGTTTTTTAGCGAAAGATGTGGAAGATGCGGAGAACTTCCTTTTAGACTATGGCACAAGCTGTAGCTTGTCGAAAGAGGAACTCCTACGTGACCTCCCCGAAGCCTTCCGTGGTTCTGCCCTCCGATGGTTCCGGGTCGAAGGGAGGAGCTGGTCTTCGTTCGCCAAGTTCGTCGGATATTTCTGCGCCACATTCTCATCAGAGCAATTAGATATATGTTGCGAGAGCAATGAGATATATGTAGCGCGAAGGGGTTCAAAATTTTGCCGAATTATTAAGTCTCTGCAGAAATTTCGAATTAATGGCCCAACGGGAAAAATCTTATCGTCCTCCACGTTTTCCCCGCCTATGCCCGTAATCCCCGCAAACCAAAACCCTCTATGAGATTAGCTGCCACCACTCCAGTCTCCAATAAGAACCCCGAAATTCCCGAATATAATAGTCATGAAAACACCCAGCACCTTAACCCTGTAATCCCTGAATCTCACCCCTACAGATCCAACAATCAATCCCAATCCTTTCCAAGAAAATCACTACTCCGAAAAACTACCAACCCCCAAAATTTACCCAAAAGGGTGGGAAACTCAAAACCACCTACCTATACTAAACCATCTCCAAATAAATCCTCTTCTAGTTACCCTCCTCCAGGAAGAGTATACTTATTTCAGTTTAAACGTATGCCCTTTGGTTTGACCAATGTCCCTGCCACTTTTCAACGACTTATGGACAGATTAATAGATCCCGCGTAGGAACCCTACGTATTCGCCTAGCTGTACGATGTACGACGTGATCATTACGACGGAGACGGAAGAAGAACACTTTAAGTTTTTAGAGACAGTACTAGAAACGCTGACAGACGCAGGACTAGACATTACTTTAGAAAAGAGTGAATTCTTCTGCCCCGAGGTAAAATATCTAGGATACGTCATAGGTAGGGATGGTTTGAAAGTTGACCCGGACAAGATAGCCCCTATTTTAGAATACCCTCCCCCAACTAACCTTAAGCATTTACGTCGATTTCTGGTAATGATAAGGTGGTATTCCCGTTTCCTCCCTGACCTATCCCAAGATCGAGTCCCGTTGACTCAACTCCTTACCAAAAATGCCCCATGGCGGTGGGGAGATGAACAACAACTTACCTTCGAAGCCCTCCGAAATTCCCTGACCCGCACCTCTATTTTGGCCCGTCCTGATTTTGAATTGTCCTTTGTCATCCAACTTGATGCCAGTGACGTCGCGATTGGTGCCGTTCTAACGCAGGAGTTGAAGGGAGACTAGCATCCCATTGTGTTTGCAAGTCGAGTTCTAACTCCGGCGGAGTGGAAATACACCGTAACGAAGGGCGAATGTCTAGCTGTTTTGTGGGCGGTAAAGAAGTTCCGGCCCTACATTGAGGGAACGTCTTTTACCGTCATTGCCGATCATAGTAGTCTGCAATGGCTACGGAATTTGCATGACCCGACCAGTGGTTTAGCGCGGTGGGCTCTGACATTGCAGGATTATGATATGACGATCGTATATCGCAAAGGATCCCTCCATGTAGTGCCGGATGCTTTACCGCGTATGTATGAGACTCCTGATGTTGCCCTGTATGCCCTTGTTAATAGTGAAGACCCTTAGTATAAAGCCACGACGATGAATATTAGAGAATTTCCATTTAAATACCCCAACTGGAAGATTGTTGAGGATAAAATCTTCTACCATCGTCCCCGATGCATGGAAATTAGTGTTGCCCTTGATGAAGCCCATAATTCTCCCCAATCCGGTCATTTTGGTGTGGATAAGACATACCATCTTTATATTCAGGATTTCTTTTGGCATGGCATTTGTCCGAATGTCGCGAAGTATATTGCCTAATGCCCCGAGTGTCAGCGACAAAAGGTATACCAGCGTGCCCCCTAAGGATTGATGCGCGAACGTACTACCGAATACCCTTGGACGGATGCAGCAGATTTAATGGAACCATTTCCCACCAAAATATATAGGTTAAAGCCCTGCGATCGGCCACTGGTGCTGCCATTAAGAGTGCATTGGTCACACTGGTCCTAAATGGTTGGGGTTGCCCGAAATATCTTGTTCTAGATAATGGGAAAGAGTTTGACAATAACTGCCTGGATGCCTACTTGAGGGAAACTGGAATTACTAAAGTCCCTACTCCCCCATATCATCACCAAGTAACCGTACCTTTAAAACGATGATTTCGTCCTTTGTCGGTTTAGATCACCGCGACTGGGACTTACATCTTCCCGAATTTTGTTTTGCCCTAAATAGAGGTACCCTCAGTATAAGCCTCCACCCATATCACTCCTGCCTTTTTAGATTTTGGTAGAAATCCCTGTCCTTAATTCACGATTGGGTAAGAAAGAATTTAGAGCAAGCTGCAGGCAGACCTAATATTATAATAAAAATAGAGTAGACCTTAGATTTAAAGTTAATGACTTAGTGATGCGAAGAACAAGAATTCTCTCGTCTGGAACTCAGAATTTTGCAGCTAGGTTAGGTTAGGTTAAAAGGGGTGGGGAGGGGTTATGTATCCCTCTCACAACACTCGAAGACCGGCAAGGTCCATTGTGATCCCCTCCAGCGTGACCTGTGTGTCACGAAACCTCCACGTAAGTGGGAAACCTCTATATGTAAGAATTTTTTATCTTTCTATCCACCCGGCTGAGTCAACAAATTTTAGTAGTTTTCCCAACCAAATGGATGCCCAACCGATTTTGCAGCTTAGTTGGCACCTAAATTCACTGGCCCTTATAAAATTATTAGAAAAAATTATTATTAATATATAATATATATAAAATTATTTTCCCTGTTGTATATGAGATTGAAGATAATAATAGCCGTAGAAACCCAAAAGTCCATATTAAAGATTTAAAACAATATAGATCCCCTGGTCCAGTCTGTTTATTTGGATTAATTTTGGTGGGATTGGATTAATTGGAAGATGCGTCCCGCCGAGACCTGCGCTTCCCAGTTGGCGATTTAGTTTTACGCCGAATTCGTATTTTTCCTCCCGTACCCAGAATTTCGCAGAAAAACTTCTTCCAGTCTTGTCCTCCTTAGTTTATGAGATCGAGGATCCTGCGAGTCGTCGGAACCCACAGTAAGGATCTAAACCCCTGTACCCCACCCGAATTTAGCCACAGTCCACCCGTGGGCGATTTCGCGAACGTGCCCCTAAATAAACTACCTATTGCGTCATAGGTTTTGACTCCCATATTGAGCAAATAAACAAACAAATAATCCAAATAAAATGAGGGAAATCATCCTGAACCACCTCCTACCCCAGTAGTCCCGGATATACTGCCTGAACCCCCTTCAGAAATAGTAAAACCGATACCACCCTTATTACCTACTCTACGTCGAGGAGTAGGACGACCTCGAACGACTTACTCATCAATACCTACCCCTGTACCCTTAGTAATATATCCGCCCTCCATCTCCCCAGAGGGGAGTGGGACATCCTCGGAAAACCCCCACTTTTCCCGTAACAACCCCTGTTGATGATGTAGTTGCACCCCGATACAATTTACGTTCCCGAAATCCTTCGTGATGTTGACTACTTCTCTTATTAGGAATTGCAGTCAACCTCGCCGCGGACGTTAATCCTGTTGCCGATCTCTGTGGCATATCCCCTTAATTCATTTTGCCGATCCCTGTGGCATATCCCCTTAATTCATTTTGCCGATCCATGTGGCATATCCCCGTAATTTATTTTTCCGACCACCTTGGCACTTGTCTTTTGCCATTACCGCCCTTTCAGACACCATCCCTAGTCCTTATGCCGGATCCTGTATAGTATAACCCTACTCCCTTATTAATCCTTAATCCTATATGGACCCCTTTATGGAAAACTCCTATTACCCTTGCCGATCCATTCTGGCTTACCATATCATCTGCCGATCCCCTCTGGCTTACCTATTGCCTGGATATTTCTATTTTTTTGTGTAGTGTGAATCATTTTTTTTTAATTTTTCTTATTTTGTTTTCGGAAATAATTTTTTCATAACTTTAACTTCCTTTCCCCCCAAGATTTGATCGAAGAATACGGAAACCGCCAACTCTTCATATCGTGAGATCGCACAGATACCGAGTCTAATGTAAGTACCCGTTTTATGTATTGTTCGGCAATGAAGCCTGTTATAATGTGACAATGCATCGATGTCAAGTAATAAAAATGTACTTTCGTCAAGCCGGGAGAAGTTTGTAACACGGAGGTTACAATAACCGGTCGGCCTCGAAAATGAAGAGAGAAGAAGGAAGAGAGAGATAACTTAATATTTATGATAAATTCGCCTTCTACCCTTTTAGAAATCCTCCCCTCTCCAGTTAATCCTTTTGTATATGATAAACCTAAGGGCTTATCTTTTCCTCATTTGTTTTCGTTTGATTTGAAATTTTGAAAACTGATTTGGCTACAACGTCTCCTGCAAAGCAGCCATCGGGAAATACATTGTAAAGCAAGATATTCCGGCGACCACCATTTTTGTATTTGTTGCGTAAGTGTGCACACTCAATTTTGCGTTTTCCCTCTAATTTTTTTATTTAATTTACTGACATTATTACGCGATATTTTTTAATTTTCTGTGCCTCTTTTTTCTCCTTGCGGACCGAAACGGGTTGAGGTATCGTCCCAACCTAGTCACAGTGTACATTTTTAAATATATGCTCCTGATGATGACCTGCATAATGGTCGAAACGTTGGGCAAGTGTTAATTGACAAATGTTTTTTTAATGTTAATGGCCATCGTTAAATTAACTTGATTCAAACGTGTTAATTTAATTATTTTAAATAAAATGTTCATAACTACATGTTATAAACGCATATTTCTCCATCATAAATTCGTATCAAGGCTTATTATAATTATAAGACTACATTTTTAATTATACAATAATGCCAACAACTCTAATGACCACAGAAGTACTATTTAAACTTCTTATAACCAGAGAGGTACAGTCGACATCATTTTTAATCATAATCATAGTGTCGACGCCTCTAATGGCCCTAGTAGTCATATCAAGGTTTCCCTCACAGACAAAAAGTATGTTCGGTGTCCGAAATGATACCCAATTGGGTGTAAATCCGAATTTTTGAGTGTTTACATACACTTTTTTGGTGTTTACACCCACTTACGTGTCATTTCGGATCCCCGAACAATATTTTGGTGTACTTTTCGTTAAGTGTTACTATAATTATAGAGGTATTGTCGACATCATTTTTAATAGTAGAATTAGTGTCGACACCTCTAATGGCCATAGCAGTCGTACTGAAACTGCTTGCAGCCAGAGAGGTCCTGTCGACACCATGTTTTTTTTTTTTTTTAACTCCGATTTTTATTTACAATCTGTCTCTATTTGAGACAATAAGTAAATTTTTTTTACTATATACAGTTACATGTTTCATTAGAAATACTCCAGCGAGCATTCTAATTTGGTTTTGTTACATATATTTTACATTTAGTTTATAAAGAAAAAGA
>JAPYZR010006816.1:0-14632 GCA_030522945.1 Trichopria nigra
TAATGACAACCATTGCTTCGGCCGCATTATATACTTGTCCACCGAAATAAGAATTCATGTTAATCGGACTTCTAGTTCGTGAAATAACTATAAAAAAGGGAGAAATATTAGGAATTTTCACTCTGCGGTCGCCATTTTGTTTTTGCAACAATTGTGTCATCAATTATTGCTTCGGGCTCATGAAACTGCGTGTTTGAAAAAAAATCAGATTGATTGGACTTTTTAAAAAAAGTAAAAAAAGTCAGAGTTGGGCGGAAAACGGCAATTTGCGACGTGAAGCACTTGGTAGATATATCCCAACTTCTGACAGAATCATTCTGTTGCTCCGGCATATCCAAAAAGAGGTTACTGAAGAAATTCGGTTTATCCGTTCGCGAGTTATTTGGAGTACACACGTACGTACGTACGTACGACATGTCGGACATTTCGACTTTCATGTCTTCAACCCCTGCCTTCGACCCGATTTAAATAGCTTTCCACCAAAAAATTCCCAAAATCGAAGAATCGGAAAAATTATTGTTGGTAAATTCAATACTTCGCCCGCCTTGCGTCAGGCGAAGTAATAACCCTCACAGAAAAAATATGTTCGGTGTCCGAAATGACACCCAATTGGGTGTAAACCCCAATTTTTTTAGTGTTTACACCCATTTTTTTAGTGTTTACACCGACTTGGCCCAATTGGGTGTAAACCCCAATTTTTTTAGTGTTTACACCCATTTTTTTAGTGTTTACACCGACTTGGGTGTACATTTCCGTAAGGGAAACTTAAAAAATATGTCTGTTCAAAAATTTAAGATGAAGCCAAAATACGTCGGTATTTTTCTGATAATTTTCCTAATCTACAAGCCTAGAGTACTCTTAAAAACTAACACTGGAAGTTCATTTAAATTCTTCATATTCATAATCGAAGATTTCCATCTTCTAATCCTTTTTTTTTTTTTTTTTCTTTTAAGTTTTTTATATGTTTGTTTTATAAAATATGTCAAACAAGTTGAAACAAAAAATAAAGTAGACGTAATAAACTACAATTTTGTCTCAATTTTAATTATGACATGTTTTCAATTAATTAACGCGCCATATTTCCTGGCATTGCAGAAAGGAACGAAGGCCCCTCAAGCTGCCGGCCGAATTCACACGGATTTCGAGAAAGGTTTCATCATGGCCGAGGTCATGAAGTACGAAGATTTCAAAAACGAAGGCTCAGAATCTGCCGTAAAGGTAAATTTGTCCGCGCTTTTCTCTCGGCAACAATATCATACATTGGTAACGAAATGTAACAGCGCACACAGTTATAGTAATGAAATGTAATTATTAACGATTTCATTCAACAGGCTGCCGGTAAATACAGACAACAAGGAAGAAATTACGTCGTCGAAGACGGTGACATAATATTCTTCAAGTTCAACGCGGGCGCCGGATTGAAGGATGCCAAAAAGAAATGATGATAGTTCGAGAGAGCTAACGAAATTATATATGGTATACATGCATTTATATACGTACGTTCGAAGGATTCGGCGAAAACGTCAGGACTTTTGTACGGAGATCAATGCTATTGTATAACGAGAATACTCTTCTTTGGAACGAGTATATTTAATTCATGTTTTATATAAAACGAATGCCTAAAAATACGTCTTCAAATTTATTTATCCTATTATAGTTCTTGGGAAAATTGTGCAAATATGAGAAAGTATTTACGCATTGCTTCTTTCGCAGATATAAAAACAACTCTCAGGGAATAAGAGATACGTTGAGGAAGTTTTTTTTTTTATCAAACTCATTTTTTACGATCCTTAATGAATTTTGCTTATATGTACAAATATTAAACAAATATTAAGTTAATTCCATACACGCGTACAAAGTAAATATGTATTTACATTTTACAAAACATTCCTTTCACATCCGTACAACATTACAGATTAACGGTACTGGCTGATATCTTGCGTCGGTAAATAACCGACCGAGTAATCGAAAGGCTACAAGTGGAAGTTTCGAACTTTGGCAGAAGAGGTCACGATTAGTGCGTTTATTTGAAGATACGTTTCATCCGTCGGTAAAGGAGGATTATCGCGTAGCACCCGTCGGTGTAGGCTCGATTCGCAAGGCTTTGTATCATCATTGAATTCGTTCGTTACTTTCACCTATTGTCCGAATTTTTGCTAAGGAGGCGAGATTTGAGCCACTGATAGAATTCAACTTCGCTTCTCAGAAGTTCCCCAAGCCTTTTCTTCGACTCCGGTTTTAATGTTGCCAGTTGGCGATCGGGTTTCCTTCTTTTCGGTTCTGTATGAATAAGACACGTATGGTAATATTTTTTTTTTTTATGGTAATATTATAAATGGGTTAGCATTAATTTCCATAATGCTTTTAATGCGATATCACGAATCTCCGCGTTGAAAATTTGAAACGTATTCTTCACAAAATGTACGGGAAAGAAAACGTTTCTTACGAACGATATCGGAAAAAATTATTGAAAATTAAAAGAAATAAATGTAAACAGTTTTAAAAACTTTTGCAACACTGTATATAGAAACTTAATAATCGAAAAATTACTTTTGTTGGCCGACAGTTTTTCAATACTTTAACAATTAGTTTTTTCGTGGTTGAAAAAAATGTAGTTTAAATTTCCAATATATTTCTTGACTGATATCCGCCGTTTGACAATTTTTTCGATTATATTATTATAATATATTAATATTAATGACAACAGAAATAATTTATTTTTTTCTAATCTGATGTTGAATTCCTAAAAATATTTTATTGTTAAAGAAAAAAACAAACTTTTCGATTTTAACGAATACTTTTCGATATTAACATACAAAACAAAGAACTTACTAAGTTTTTGAAAAAGTACGCTAGCTCCTTCAAAAAAGTATGGGAACGTGTCCTCGAGAACTTTCAGTGTTTCCTTCATGTGGTCCAAAATTCCTACGACTGGATACCACTTTTCTACGTTCGCTTTGGCTTGTTCCAATGCCCATTTATTGTTTCGCTTTCTGAAAAGTAGAAAATCATCTTTGAAAGGCCTTTTACCTCTAATATTCATCACGAGTTAGAATTCTATAGTATATCCTGCTTTAAAAAAAAAAAAATCATTGTTTTAAATGGACGCATGAAGATTCGCGACGAATAGGCGTTTCTATTATTACATTTTTACCATTATCATTCTTAATGGTGGTAGTCAATTTTTAAAGAGTAGTTTCTAAACGTTTGTAAATTTTGTAATAGGTTACCTTATTACCTTACGAAGAAAATTGTATAGCGCAAGCGAAAAAACTATTGGAATCGATACAAAAACCATAGTTTACAAATATAGTTCTTTGTTTATAATATTTTCGCGTATCCTATAGAATTTCTTTCGCACCGGATCGTATTACAATTCGATTCTAGCAAATTTTACTATCACTTTTTTTTTATCCGATTTAATCAAAATGTAAGTGTTTGTGATTGATAAGTTAATTCATACTATACTTTATCATATCGACAGTTCAATCTATAAAGTATATAGTTTAGGATCAGTTTAGATGTTCAAATAGATTCGAAATAAAATCTCTGACAATAAGATTTTTAACGATTTAGCAATAAATTATTAAATTTACTGCGAGTTTCTCTCGTTCTGGAGTATAAAGCAATTATTTATGTATTTCTTTTTTATCATTGTTAGTATTTTATTATTTTAGTCATTACAACTTTTAGACGTAGATACATTCAAAATCATTTGCATCGAAAAATAATAAATCCTTAAAATTCAAGGAAAACATATATGTAGAATTCAGATATATAGAATTGTATTGAAAAGCATTAAATTCCTAATTCATTTAAATTCATTTTCAATTATTCGGTAAATAAACTTAATATATAGCTATAATAATATAAAAATAATATAAAACAAAACATGTGTATATATATATATATATATATGAATGTATGTATTTTTTATAAACCTTAATTTTTTGAACAAAACTAATTATTACAAAAATTACCCTGGTATAAATGAAAACATTTCTTAGCCAACCCTGGTAAAAATCCGAATGTACGGGGTGTCCAAAGTACAGCTCGTGTACAGTTAAACGCTGTTTTAACTGTACACGAGATGTACAGAAAATGTAACCGTACAGTTCGATTTTTACCTGGGAATTCTTAGACAGTTCAGATATTTACCATGTTAAAGGCATAGGAGAAATGGCTAGTGTAAGAAAAACATGGATAGATTTCTACTAGGATATAGATATAATATTTAATATTTTTTAAATAGTTAATTCTATTTGAACAAAAAAACATAATTTTTTTACAGAGCACAAAAAGCAAAATATTATATATTATTAGAAAAGTTTATGTCATATTCGACCAAGTAATAAACGACTCGAATTTCATTACTATTTAGCGAAGCAAATGATCAGCGTTTGAGGAATTCAGGACAGGGTGCGGAAATCCTACAACAGTTGTTGAATTGTTTTCAGAAATTACGGTCACTTACGTGCATCTATCATGATGGCCGCAGAAATGTGCTATAAGCCCTCGATAAATTGTTGATGAATCTCCTTGCAAAAATCTGCAAAAAAAGATCTATTACATAGCATATATAAAATTAAATTCGAAGAATTTTATCCAATTTGATAGATAATACGTAATAAAGATTGCATATAAAAACTTTCAAAAATCTAAAAAAAAAAGATTTTGTTGAAAATAAATTTTAACAATTCAAACTTTAATAAATGTCATTTGAATAAATACAATTTGAATGAAATTCACTATATTGTGAATTTTTGAAACATTCATTACAAATTGGTACTTCAAATAAAAAATTGTAATAAATTTTTATCTAAATATTAAATATAACTCGTCATCAATTAGAAAATTTGAAATATTTGTCACTTAAAAAAAAAGTCGCGTTTAAAAAAATGTTTCCTCTAGTTAAAGACACGTTATAATTACACTAATTTTAATGAACTCTTTAATTGAAAATTTATCTTTCAATATATTTTTATTTTCGTACATTCACTGTCCAACTCGATATATGTATAAATGCCTGTATCTCGTGGTTTTCAGCGGGTTAATTGAACGTATCTAAAAATAAATGAGGCCTACCTGTCCAATACTTTTGAATCCAAAGGATCTCTCACGATAGATATGAATGTAGGTGGTTGCCTTCCATATGCTGAAAAATTCAAAAATCGTACGTCGCCATCGAAAGATAGTGGTATGGCTTCTTGCCTAATTATGCTGGTCACTTCTTCAACGAGCAATTCCTACACAAGGGATAAAAATGTATACAATTATAGATTACTTCTTATATTTGGGGGGGGGGGGGGGGGGGGTTCTGGATTTTAAAAAAGATTTCAAATTTCTAAGGTGGCGGGGTTTTCAAACGTGCGGCATTCGTGTTCCACCTTCGGGCCGAAAATCAGGAGTTTTCAAACGTGCGTCATTCGTGTTCCATCTTCGTGACGAAAATTAACGACATCCACATCCAGCCACGCGTCTGCGAATACTCTGAATACCGGTTATCGATTGTATATCGAAAATTACATGCAAATATATAAACACCAATGCCAAGCACATATGGACGTCGATCAAAAACCTACCACGCGGATCTACACCTGATTTGAATATGTTTCACTGTCTGTCTGTATATGAATTCACTGTAAAATAATCGTCGGTATATTTATAATATATAGGTGTCGCGTTGATCCGAATGTAAAAATACCTCTGGTGTAAGTCGTAAAGTTTCAATCGATTTGTAACCAAATAAAATTAAATTATCATTGTTAAAATTATGCATAACAGTAACGCACTAGTAGAAAATGACGCTAGTGTTTCTGGCCTCCCCGAGCTAAAATTAATGGAGCCCAGAAAAAATGTCATAATTTGCATGATTCCCGATAACATGGACTGCAAAAAATGTCTTCAAGTAAATGTTTAGTTACTAAATACATCTATATACTTGAATTGAGAAAATGTTTTTAGTAAATCTTATTTAATTCAAGAAAATATTTACTTGAAGAGAACAAATTAATTGTAATAAAATAAAATTGAAAAACTGAAAAGTAAAAGTTTTACACACGACTTGTACTTTTACTATACGTTCAACGTAGTGAATCGATTCATTTTTTTTTTTTTTTTTTAAGTATGTTTGCTAATAATGCAGTCTGTGGAAACGGTGCGACTTTAATACACACACCGTGGAGTTATTTCAATCGGCAGCGATCGTAGAAAAAATACGTCGTCGTAGGTCATTGAGATTAATATTGCTGAAATTACAGCAATGCTAATGTTGCGAAAATAATTTAAATATTCCAGTTACGGGCTGCGAAGACATAAAGATCGTAGCGTTTTACGATAATTCTAAACAGTCGATCGTATTATTTTATTTTATTTTTTTTATGCAGAATTTGCAAACAAGGTAATGGAAAAGGTTTTTTATACGCATTGTGCGTGGTCGCACTGTAAAATTTTAAAATTATAATATTTTAATCATCGACAAAAATCAACAAAATTATTAAACTGCATGAATAATTAATAATTAAAAAGTTAAACGAAAGTGACTAGCAAAATATTGACAAAAATAATTGATAAATAATGCCAACATAATTGACTTACTACCAAAATTAGAGAAACATAGTTGCTCTAATTTTGGAGTACCAATAGTTAAGAAAATTAATGATAATTACAAAATAAAATTACAAACTCGAAAAATACATTCTTATAACAAAAAAAAATATATATTTTTTATTTTCTAACGTTTCCTTATAAAAATTTTTCAATAAACTTAATATTGAAAACACGATAGAAAAAACCAAACGTACCAATACTGGACAACTTAATCAATGTCCTCTATGTCACCAAACAAGGACCAAAATTGATTAGGCTGTCCAGCTACTGGTTCACGTCCAATGTTTGAACGGATATACCAATTACTATAGGATATTCCTTGGGATATAATGAAATTAGTCTTTTTTTCATTTACTATTGATTGTTTATTTGTATTTGCTAATTTTTTTATAAACAAATTACATTTATCTTTTAAATATTGTAATTATTTTTTGCTCAATAAACAAAACAAAAGATTTACTTCAATAACGCTAAAATTACAGCTACACAAAATTTAATTGATAATGATAATTAATAAATTAATATTAATATAAATAACTGCATATAAGTTCACTTATTCATCAATGAGTGATTAATCAATAAGATATGTATTTTTTCTTATTATTCTACATTAGTGATTAATTGTAATTCATTCCAATAAAATTAATCAACATTTATACCGTTTTTGCTATTTCTACTAAAGAGATCGGAATATTTATTACCATCAGACATGAACTTAAAAAAATAAAAAAATTCTTCTGAAACTGCAATGTTAATTAAAAATGTCAATCTTATTTTTTCTATCGCACTTGAGAAATGTATACGCTATTGATTTAGCGATCGGGAAAGTAAACGTTGCCTATTCTACGATTGGCGTTTGGGTTGGAAGAAATTTTACGAGGTACTTTTCTATGGCAGGTCAATTAACTTTATAATTGAAGCATAATCGCGACTTGCAAGATCGAAAGTCCAAGAATGCAATCGTCAATGATCGGAGAACAAAGAGCTTGAGCAATGCAACGGTTTCTTCCCACTTGGAGACCTTCTCTTCTCAAAGCCAGAAAAGGCGAAACGACATGTCTTCCAGGTTGCAGTTTCTTCAATCGAATACCATTCGTGGAGAAACGTGCGCGTTTGCAAAGTTTCAATTAATTACCGACGTACGCACTATAGCAATCATTGCTAAGAATTGAAAGCATCTTTAATTTCGTTTTCTAATAATGTATTATCAATTTTTAAATGGTTTAATTAGCATGGGAATACAATTTATGAAATTATTATTATTATTATTATTATTATCATTATTATTGAGTGATTAGATAAAATGTAATTTTAAGTAACTGTTTATTACGTGTAATGAGAAAAATATATTTTATTTTATAAAGTTTGTATATATTTAAATAGTATACATACTATACATATTAAATATTATATAGGGGAAAATAAGTTTATTAATTTTGATCGTATTGCTTATTTATGTTGACAGTAAACAATTTTTGGAAAAAAAAATATGGCGTCGCGATTGCAAGCCTTTTTCCCCAATGTAAATAATTATACACTAAATACTTTGGTTCGATAAGTTAACAATGATTTTTCATTATATCTTCGTTGATTTATTTCTCAAAAGTAAGCGTGATAATAGATAATATGGGTAATTCACTTAAACATATTATTTAATTGAATAAAAAGGTTAGTATGATTTCTTTTTCATCGAAAAAATTGTTGAAAAAGTTAACATGACGAATAGAAACGAAAATCGTCATTTTCGCAAAAATTTGAAAATAAGATTTCTTAAAAAAAAAAATGTATTCAATTGAAAATTAACAACATATCAAGCCAGAAGAAAATAACCTCCAAACTAAACAAAGTAAATAACTAAATGTATGTTTCTGCATATGCCATCATTATATTATTGATAGCGAAAGTTTACCTGTTGCAACGTTGTTAAAATTCCTTCATCACCTGGAGGTAGTCTTATGTGTTTGAAGGCGTTGTAGCCCTGAAGGCGCTGCAGAAGCAGGACAAGCAATTCCGCTCCTGCACCCGCCACTCTTGTCAACATCAAGACGTGATCGTAAGGTTGACTAAAGTCACCGCGATCACCCAATTCTGCCAGGGACTGCGTAACATATCGTATCGTCTGAAATTTGTATATATAGGTTGTACATGAATATAATGTATATGTCATTACATTGATTTAAACATTTTTTTTTTTTCATTACAATTGTAAAATGAAATAAACAATTCGAAATTATTTATGAAAGAACGAATTTAAGCAGTCAATTGCAATCACTTTAAAAGGAGTGGTCACATCAAGACGATTTTTGCGGTGACCACTCCTACTTTCAACAATAGAAGCCCATCTAGTCCGCTAGTTTTTCTAGCACTCGAGTATATTTAAAAGTATTTAATTTTTTCGAAAAATGGTTTTGAATTAAAAATAAGGATATACTTCGTTTTAAGGTCAAAATTAAAAAAAAAAAAAAAACGCGTTTTTTTCCTTAAATGTCGACCTTGAAAATTACCTTGTCGCCAATTTTCACTATGATATTCGTGATCAGCTCATCAAATTACATGAGTATATGCGTATAGTATCAAAAAAATTCGAGCTATGGGGTTTTCAGAAGTTCACCCAAAAATAATCATTTACGACTGATTATAGACGCAAATTCATCAATAAAAAAATGGATACAAAATCACAAAATTAATTAGAATTTTTTTTTAATTCAGTAATTTTGTGTGTACTTATTTATTTATATAAATAATGAATTTTTGATATACTTTTGTAAACATAAATCCTGAAACTTTTATTAGTAAATATTGTTATACATATATTTTTAGTAATTCATTCTGAAGAGGACACACCTAATGTCGAAAACCTCTTATAATTACAATCCTTTTATAATTTTTTTTTTTTTTTTTTAAGAACATTATACCAAAAAGAAAATTATAAGGATTAACTATACATCATTACGAAATATTTTAATACAGACGATCAAGAAAAACAAAAAGAATATACAACCGTCTATAAACATGTCTCTTTTAAGCAAATAATTATATGTTTTATTATTCCTTGATAAGAGTATGAAATTTCATGAAAACTAAAAATTGAAGAACGAAAAAATGATTGTTAAAGGAAGCAAAAGAAGAAATGATTTATAAAGAAGAAAAGAAATGTATCAAGGTTACACGAGTGAAAGTAAATATGTTAAATACTTTTTAAAATGATAATCGAAAATATGACGAATCATGTGGATATTGTTTGATGAATATATATATATATCTCATGCCCGTTTGTTGCTTCTATAATGACATTGCACTTGTTTTCCTTTCTCCTTTATATTTTAGAATATCATTTGCCATCATTTTTTTTTCTCTTCCCTGACCATCGCAATCTTTTAAGTACTACTTTTTGAACTCTTCAATTCCACTTTCTCTTCGTCCTATTGGGATACCATCATCAAAATTTACGTATTCTCTATGTTATTATTATTATTATTATTATCGTTGTTGTTGTTATTGTTGTTTTTGCTGTTTTTGTTATTAAATTTTGATCCTTTTTTTATAACCCATCAATAAGATATTGCTTGATTCGCATAATACCGAAGGTAAGGATAACTAAATTCAAGACCACACCTTGACACTGCAATTCTTGTACGCAATACAATACTTCCATTGCAAAACATTAAAACCGCTTGCATCAAGATCATAATAATCTTAAATCGCACGTGTCTAAGATATCAACTGCTGTTAAATCCTGATATAACATTACACCTACCTTATATTAATGTATATACAAAACTTTAATTAACAGCGATTGCTACTATATAAGTATCCGTTATTTAAAAAATCGAATCTATTCTTATCCCTTTTAATCCGTTTTTATCCAAGTACAATTCGCCTTTCAATCCTTTTCTTTACCTATTTACTACTACATCTTGTACATAGTATATTATACCCTTTTACTATACTCGATAAATAAAATAATATATACTATGATTGTTTACTTTGAAGTTCTAAAATTCTGAATTTTGAAAAAAAAAATCACTAAATTAACAACAAAGGATATATATATATATATATATATATATATATATATATATATATATATATATATACGTCAATGTAATGCACAATGCAAGCGCCTTTGCATAACACGTACGCATTTCGCCGTTAAAGTCCCATGCCCAGTTTTAGGGTGCAGCTTCGTAAATTTCATGATAACACAAGACGAATGAAATTTCGCCATTTCCATTGTTGACGCGCTTGCAATTACCGACAATGCAGATTCGAGACAACGGAAGCTCGTTTGTTAACTTTCGGAAGATTAATTCACAAGAGGTTAGGATTCGTTTAGTTTCTATGTAGTTTTTTTTCACGTTATATTATCATTTTAATTATAGAGAGTGATATAGGGATGCATAATCTGAAACTTTATGTTAGTATAGTAGTAGGGGAAAATGAGATATTATTAATGACGCTTTATCATCTTATATATTACCCGGTAAATGAAAAAGGATGTAAGAATCAGAAATGATCGGAAATTGGATTGAATATGACAGAGAATATGATTTATGCACTTTCCTGAATGTGAATCAGTCTCTATAATCATTTTCAATCCAACTTCTGACCCTTTCCTCTGACACTTTGATCCTTCTTCGTTGTATCATCTTTACATTAATTCGCGTTAATCCCTTTCTATGCTTTATGTCTACTTCAATAATTTTATAGTTGTTGTGAATTTTCGATATTTCGACTTACTGTTTGCCGATATTTTTCATTCGTTTCTTTTTTCCGTAATAACTGATATTGAAATTAACTTTTTTCGGTTATTTGTTTTGTATTGGCTGAAATTAAATAATTCTTCAAGATCAGTTTAGTTTTCTGAGTTTTTTCTTTTTACCGTGATCAATAACTTTTTTCAAAATTTTTAATTTTAATTTTTTTAATTTTCTATTTAACAATTTTTGTCAATGATCTGCATGTTTAAATGCGTTATAAATATTTGTTTGCGATTTTATATGGTTAATCAATTTCAAATTTTCTTTCTATCAAATTTTTTAACCAATATTTTTCTATTCCTTAACTATTACAATTTTCAGATTGCAAATATTTTAATGTATTTTCTCCTGGTTTTTGTTAATTTCAAGAACATTTCATTATATCATCTTTCTTCTTACATTCTTATACATCAATTTTCTTTTCAATTTCACACCGCGGTTTAGATATTTTAATATCACTATAAATTGTAGGCACTATATAAGATTCAAACTTTCATTACTCATTTTATTTCAATTATCATACTTTTTTCATTTCCCTCGAATGTTATTTTATTTGACAATGTTATTCGAGGAGATGAAATAACGTGAATTATCTTTCTAATTTTGCATATTCTTATTTTTAGTTCTCCGTAAATTTTTCCAAAATAATATTTCTTTATCTCTTAGCGTTGTATTGTGTCTCCTTTGGTTGAAGAAAATCGTTTTATGCTCAGAATTCTGACAAGGTTAATATAAAAGTACAAAGAAAACAACCTGTTTTTTTACCGGCCGTCGAGGTCAAACGGTTGAGATTTAGAGGTCGCGCAGATGTGTGACACGAAATATCTTTACCCGGGAGTTTTGTTTGGCGAAAATCCATTAAAATCTCATGTTTTTCAACCGCCATATTGGGTCCGCCATTTTGAATTTTAAAAAACAGAAAACGGATTCGTATTTAGAAAAACAAATTGTTTTTTTTTTACTTTTAAATTATAACCTATTTGTCAAAATTCCTATCGTATAACGGTATTTTTTAATTCATTTTCTCACTATTATACTTATATCATACCCCATTTCACGATTCCAAAAATTGAAATAAAAAAACACGTTTATTATTATTAAATATGCTATATATATATATATAATATACATATACATATATTATTTACGAATCATAATATTTATGCGTAATCACGTATATATCGCACAGTATGTGTTGAACGCAGTATTGCATAAAGTGCATATTTATTGGTGAAGCAATGCGGAGAAAAAGAAATCCATTTGCACCTATCTATTTGAATTCTTTGCACGCATTTCTACCCAGTATAGAAATTAAATTTTGATATCGGGTTAAATTGACTTTAAAAAGTGTGGTCTAATTGCCTCTTCAAAAATGTTGCCATGATATAAATTTACACACATTTATTATTTATTATCTCACTCTCGTTTCTTTACTTGTAATGTTATTCAAATTTTATATATAATATATATCTTCACGTTTTATAAAAATCCGATCTGATTTAATTTGAATTAAATTTATTTTCTACTATCTTTATAAATTAGTATCAATAACGAGTGTCTAAATTGTAACGATACGTGACTAGAAGTGGTGCACTACTAACAACTTGAGGACAAAACATTTGTTGGATTACATTAATCGACCAATTCTCAATTATCACGAACTGAAAACATTAATTTAATTAATCTACTACTAATAACACTAATTACCAATTTATTAATTAATAAATAGAGGTTAGGTAATAATCGATGATAAGGCGTCAGCCGTAAGAGAAACCGTAAAAAACGACTTTTGAAAACCTGAAAAACATTATTTTGTAAATGGTTCACAAGAAATAATCGTTACAAGTGGATTTCGGTAGGATGTGCAGGTGAGCACTGTAATAAAAATATACTTAAATATCAGTCATTAAAATGAAAGATTTTTATGATCAATATCGACAAAATTAGGTCGATTTTTACCATGAAAATTTAAAGTAATTTCTTAAAATATTATATACCATTAAAAATATTACTTAAATATATTTTTCTAAATGCCTATACGTACTTCATTAGCTATTGACTTAAATACGAAAAATAAATATTGTTGTGATAACCATAATTAGTATATATAGTTGACACAACCATTATCCTGGTTGACAGGACAATTATTACGGTTGATACAATCGTATCAGGGTTGCTCCAACAATACTTTTTCTTTCATGTCCGGATCAAGAAAACATTTTTATTTTTATTCTCAGACGACATTTACTGAAACTACGCTCCAATCTCCTGCTCGACTTTTTTTAAACGTGAATTATTGACGTGCCACAATCTAGTATGGTCAATTAAAAACAAATCATTTAATTAATTATCTAAATGAATGAATACAAATTCATTATATTTAAATAGTAAAATTAATTTGATAGTGACATCATCGTAATACTTCAACAAACTAGTTCATCAAATGTTTGAAAAAATACTCCGTGAAAATAATCATTTCCTCGTCGGTAATTGAACTCATGATAATTAATTGACGACCGTAACTAATTGTTTTATGTTAATCTTAATTATATTTATCCCACTTAATGACCGAGTCGATATTGAACTTCGTTTTAATTTTGTTGTTCTTTTGTTTGTGATATGACGTTTGGAACATTAACTCTATTATACACATTCGACCAGAATATTGGAATTTTATCGTCGATGTCGAATGTATCTGATGACTCAATTAAACACCAATTAAACATCATCCATAATTCGCTACCACACCATCCACCGACATTACTCACCGGGGAATTCGCAGTTTCGCTATCGCTATTCGAGTACAACTGTTCGGCACTTTGATCCCGGACAGTTCGGGTACCTCTGTCTATCGCCAATTTCGATGAAACGATCAAAAGTCCCGCTGTCAAAAAAACGACAACGGCAGAAATCACGCCGCGACATCGACGCATTGTTTCGCGTTACATTACGTGCATCCCGGCATATAGAACAATGCATCGGAAATATATCCAAGTTATAAGGAACGCGTTTTCGCGCACTTTCGAACCAACTTGTATTATACGCGAGTTTCCTTTTTGATGTCGGCGTTTGCGGCTACCTCATGACTGAAGAGAATGTCAGTGGGTCAGTTACTTCGAAGTAACTGGGATCCCACAGATCCCCACATCGTATGGCGACGGAACAAGTCGACATGACCCCCCCCCCCCCCCCCCCCCCCCCCCCCCCCCCCCCCCCCCCCCCCCCCCCCCCCCCCCCCCCCCCCCCTCACCCCCCCCCCCCCC
>JAPYZR010006817.1:0-10449 GCA_030522945.1 Trichopria nigra
AAATAAAAAAGGAAAAAAAAAAAAAAAAAAAAAAAAAAAAAAAAAAAAAAAAAAAAAAAAAAAAAAAAAAAAAAAAAAATGTAAACAAATAAAAAAAGAAAAAAACAATAAAAACAATAAAATAAACAATAAATAAAAGAGACAACAAAAAAAAACAAGAAAGACCATACAAATTCTATAAAGATCAATGACAAAAAAAAGAAAAAATATATTACAAAAAAATCATCAAAAATATAAAAAAACAACGAAATAGTAGAACACCAAAAACAATCAAACAACAATAACAATAACAACAACAACAAAAACACAATAAAAAATTAAATAAAAAGAAAAAAACCAACAAAAGAAACAACAAAATAAAAAACAAAACAGAAACAATAAAAAAAGACAAGAAAAGCCATAAAAATTCTACAAAAATCAATGACAAAAAAACAAACAAAATATAACAAAAAAATCATCAAAAAATATCAAAAAACCACGAAATAGAACACCAAAAACAATCAAACAACAATAACAATAACAACAGCAACACCAATAAAAACACCACTAAGTAGAAATAAAAAGAATACAAAAAGACATATTGAATAAAGAGACGACTACCCTATATTTTTATCAAAAATCTTATCAGCCAAAAGCGAGCTCTGTCTTATATCCGTATTACACGTGTTATATCAATGCGTTTTTCACGAATCTCTTCATCACTCCATCCCCCTCCCGTCACCCTCTGCCGCGTTATTTTCGATTTACGCGCGTCTCGAGGAAAAACAGAGTTTGCCGAGAAAGGGGTATTAAAAAGTGTGAAAGGGAAAGGGACGTTGGGGGTTGTAAAAGAATGCGGATGTCGTGGGCGAACGAGCCGCTGTAACGCTTGATACGTTATTTATTCACGCGGTTACATTCGGGTCGATACGGAAGCCGAGGGTGTAGTACCGGGTCTCGGTATGTGTGTGTGGGTGTTTTCGGAAGTGTAAGAAGCAATTTAAAAGTACACGAAAATAACGACCCAGGAACGCCGGTACCGCAGAGAGGAGAACGACGGTACGTCGTATTCGCAGGAGATGGATGTTGTCCCATATAGCGACCGGAAGTGCAGACGCGAGATATTTTAGCGCGACCGAAAAATCTGATTTAGTAACGTATAGTTATAATTCGAGGAGTGGAGGGGGGGGGGGGGGTCCGTATCCATCGGCGTTAGGGTGTTGTTGGACTTCGGGGGGGGGAAATGAAGGCGCGGGGTGCGGTGGGCCATAGCGGCGAAAGGAAGGGTTTTGAATTTACCCGTACTTTTTACCAAATGTCGTATTGAGGTCATGTTTTCCCGTATACGTATATCTGATTTTGTTCTAAGGGTACGTATTTGTCCTATATCGATGATTACAAACAACGATCCGAAACCGAAAATGGCCAGAGAGTCATCCAGAAGTCGATGTACACGGATTTTAGCCGGAATTAGGCTTCGAAAAAGGCACCGGCCGACGAGCTTCCGCTCTTTATTTTCGGGGGAGTGATTGATTGCATTCGCGGTAAATGGCTCGTATAAGCGCGCTTCGGTGTTCATTATTCCATTACCGTACAACTCGATGATCATTTGAACAAGTGAAGGACCGAAAGTTCAATATTACCTATAGTCGACGAGTAATCGGAACTCGAGCCATCATCGAATCCAACATGTTGGTTTTCGCATGATATTCCGATATTAACAGTTGATTTATCGGTACGAAGTTGTCGGAAATCCCTCGAAACGTAATTTCGAAAATGTAAATTACGATGCAAAAATCACAACAAGGTCGAGCCACATTTCATGATAAAAGGACGTTTTTGTTACAATTTTGCAATTGTGCATAACTCATTCGAGTAACGAATTCTCATCATCAATCGTCAATCAATCGGGAACCTCCTCATTTTTTGGTCATTAATGGTAGAGGAACAACAGAATATCGTAAAGGATGAAAAGGGGAATGGAAGATTTTGAATTAAAGAAAAACTTTTTCAATATGCCGGGCGACTTTCTAAAAGAATTATCAAATATACGAATGAAAAAGGAAACAACAAAATGTTTCTTCATTTTCCGCATCGCGCCATCCATTTACACGGAAACGTGCTTCATATTCATACGTTTCTGTCTCGCGTTAATCCCGGACTGATTCAATTTTCGGTGCCCACCAAGCCATTATCGCAGCGTCTATTTTAGTCACTCCAGTGTTCCCTAATTAGAATTCTGATGATGCACGGGACGGCACTGTTTTTTGTAAATCAAAAACTCGCCATAATGAACGAAACATTCTCGTTATAATCGATGCGATTTAACGGCGAAATTTTAAACGGCATCGGCCCTACCTCTCGGACGTGACACGTCATCGAGCGAATCATCATCAACGGAGATCCGTTTTAAAAGGGTTAAATGCAGTTTACCCTGTGAAGCCTAGTTTTACAGCGAAGCGCGAAATGAAAACGAGAGGTTCCCAGTCGGAAGTGAAGATCGCCGTGATTCGAACAGTGTCGGGGTGTTGGATGGGCGAGAGATAAAAATAAATAAATTAAAAAAGAAACTGGCGTACGTGGTGGCTGGAGGCGCAGTTTTTAATGGCTCCGAAAGTAAGTGTGAAAGACGAACGGTAAAATAAGGTTAAAAAGGCCGACACTTTTGGAGACATCATTATGCACTGTTAATTAGACGAGAAACTTGGCCGCGCGGGAGGACTCGTTTCATGAAGTAATTCGGATCGTTATACGCGGGGGCGTACGATGTCCCGGTGCACATGTATCCGCGTATATGATGTATTACTACGTAACCCCTTACATTAATTTCTGATAGTGCGAGAGTCGTGTTCCGAGAAAATGGATAATGGCCGCAAACGTCAATCAATAAGGCAGAAACGTGTCGACAATTAGCGATTATACTGTAAGCCCCGCCGGTGCACTGATTTCAGAGGTGATTCGCGTCGATGACGGAAGCGTCATTTGGAAAGTGGAGCAATATCACGGCGATGACGCCATTTGCCCCAACGTCCGTCACTGTCACCGGTTAAAATAATTCGTTAGGTCGCGTTCATTATTCAATGGGTTGAACGGGTGCACAACGGTATACAGACGGGTCCAAGCGTACTCTAAAATTACTCGATATAGACGTAAAGGATACACGAATGATGAATGCACGAATGCACAAAGACGTCACTGGATGTATCTTCCTACGTAATATCATCTCTATCTGAAACTAATATACACAAGAGGTGGCAAAAGACTTTCTCGATCGATGGCTTTACCACGACGTATCGTGGGTTTACCGTCGTCAATAAATATCGAATTCGTGCTTCGAATTCCCAGGACATCCGAAGAACTCGAAAGGATGTATTATGTACCTTGTCGACAGTGGCGACATTCGAGATGTTATCACTCCTCATGAGGGCTTTCGTAAAATGTCGTGGCATTTTACAACGCGTCCCAATAATTGAATCATTGAATAACTTTAATTTACAAGACAAAATCTGAAAGTCATACGCAATTTGCTATATGAGGAGCAGAAGATATATTCGGGTCCCACATTTTGTCGCGTGTTTTACTCCGCGCGTGGTCCTTTGTTAAATGTTTCTAGTTCGTCTTGTCAGTTGGTATACTAACCGTACGAGTTTTCGCTCTTTTTCCATTCTAGCAAAAAGTTGGTGAGCTTTTATTCCAAATTCAATGTGTTTGTTTGTTCGTACGTACGCGTGCATTTTTCTTTTCTTTTTTTACATTTCTGTCTCGCATCGCATTTGTCTCTGTCGATGTTTGCGGTCGGAACATTCACCAAGGCAAAAAATATTTGCGCTTTCAGAATGCAGTTCCCTTCGTAATAAGTCCTTTACTAAATTTCCGAGCCTCAAAAGGAGGAAGAACGAGACCATACCCGTGAGAGTCGGTAAAGCTTGGCGGGATGCGGGTTAACGATACTACTTTTATGCGTATGAAAGACGCCGTGTAATTGCAAGGACGCGCAACAATTCGAAATATCTTCCCTCAAAGGGTATTTCTTTCGCGCCAACAGTCGCGAATCCCCCGTATTCACAAACAAGCACTGTCAAGTGGTACGCGCAATTTGGGAAGAGTAATTAGTGTCGCATCCCGAGAAAGTTCCGTGAAAAATGCCCTCCGAAAATCCATTAAACTGGTGTGGTATTAGAAAACGTTTTAAAGCTCGTCTGCAATTAACTTCTGGTGTACGTTTGTGCATTGGCTGCCATTAATCACAGCGCAAAGTTCCAACACCGACTGCAGTGGTGCATGGGGAGCTATCGGCGAAGCGTCACATTGGAGAGGAAAATTATCATTTCGCCCGTAGTCAAGTCCGTAAGAAACGTCCCGTATAATGAGGACAAAACTCGACGAGAATCTGTACTTGTGTTTACGAAGAATGAGACGCGGATCGGAAACGTTCATCTAATCGATTAATACTTTCGGAATTAAATCCAACATTCGTCACGGCGCATTAAATCCAGTGGCGGAATGGACGTCGAAAGTAAACTCGAGTAGCAGGTTAGATTATGAAATTTCCTGATGAACAAACACGCTCGGCTTATATTCGTCGAGTACATAATAACTATCAGCACGAAAGAGCGGAACTTCCACTTGCCCGCATTTGCCTCGCGAAGTTTTGTTGCATGTCTACGTGTACCGGGGGGTCACACACAGCGTCGGCATTTTATGAATAGAAACTCCATTTTGAATGGCTGGTTCATGACGCGCCAAGTTCGACCACCTTTTCGTCGTGATGCCTGAACAATGAATGGCGCGTCTCGCGCTGCGTCGTCGCCTATCGCCCACTCCAGAAGTATACCGCGACCATATTCTACAACTATGATGGATTAAACCCGTCCATTTCTGTTGTATTTCGATCATTTTTCCACGTTATCGTTTCGACGGGTGTTGTCTTAGCATTTAACAGCTAAATTTGATTAGCTAAAAATGCCGACGTCAAAGATAAAAGACCAATCCGAAAGATGACACATTTTCATTTGCTTGGGCTCAGTTGTTTCGTTCACAAATGTACCATTAAAGTTGGTTTTGGATTGTACAAATAAAGGCTCTTCGTAATTTAAGATGGCCTAACGAGATACTTTTGGACTTAAAATCTAGGACGAGGGGAGCTCCCTATCCGTATTGGACATTCAATCCAGCTAACAGGTCGACTGATTTGATGTTTTATTCATGTACCCATGTTTGGTAATTAGGACCCTCCGAGTTAGCCCAGTGTCTCGCGACGGACCTCCCTTCTCTAAATACTGGAATTGTCTCGCGAGTCCAGTTTCCTTCGTCGACCAAAGCTCCCGCGATTGAATCGATCGCACGGACCTAAAGAGGGTTATGTAACAGCAAGTACAGAGGAAGGCCAACTTTGCAACAAGTCGGAAAAACAAATCGCTACAGGGATTCCTAATAAAAAGTCGGGTCGCGGCAATCGGATGGACGTTTGATTCGTTGATTGGCTGGAAAAAAAGGAAGGCTCTCGCGCTGGGGCGAAATCTCCAATTGGCAGTCGTCGACGTTAATAAATAGTCTCGGAATGACGTCTATCAAGCGACGATCGAGTCTCGCCCGGCACCGGCTGAAATTGTCCATCCAGTGTGCCTCCGGGGACATGAAGGCAAAATGAAATTTCCCGAAAATCCGCGGACAGGAATCCCCAGCCAGGATCGCCGTGGGCTGTTTAACGAGGCGAAAGCAACGTTCGTTCATTCATTCGAGCCTGCTGGGAAATTACAAGACGCTTCGAGCTGCTGATTGCAGCCGAAAGACATTTAAGCGTCGCATTTTCAAGCCCGCGTTCTTCGGGTCACCAGTAGCCCCGAAGGAGAATCCTACTCGACTACTCTGCTCAAATATGCTAATGTCGGCGTTACGCATGAATATGCAGGGAGTGAGGGAAAGAAGACCTGGGGACAGACAGTAGGGGTGAGGCGAGAAAGGATGAGTGGGACTTGAATTTATACTCGAACTTGGCCGTTCCTTTTCTCCAATTTTTGGGGTCTTTATTAGTCGTAACGGCTCTCTTCATCTGTCTGTCTCTCTCTCTCGGCCATTCCCTTTTATTTTCTTTGTAATTTTCGGGGTAATGTTAGGTACCCAGGGTAAAGTCGAGTAATTCTAAGGCAACGAGGGCGCCAAATTCGAAAGGGCCGGAAGGAAGGGCCGCGACATAGCGGCGAGCCGACGGATTAAGATGCAAATGGCGAAAGTTAGCGACGAAGAAAAACGATGCCGAGATTGCAACGTTTTTGGGCGTACTTTTCGCAAGTCTCAGCTCCAGATGAGGCACGGCTATTTTTTATTTGTCATTCTCTTCTTCTCGCTTCTTCAGGAGAGTCCCTTTTTTAATATCGCGCCAAGAGTAAAATCTGGATTATGTTTTTGATACGTTGGAAAACTGTCAGGAAAAATGTAATGTGCGACTCTAATAGTCTTTAAATTGGGCGTATCGTGTCGAGAACTTTTCGATCATTGTTGGGTTGGGAATTCGAGGGGGATTGGTTTTCTTTTTTTTCCCTTTAAATTCTTCATTAGTGGAGAGAGAATATACGCTTGAGGGAAAACAGCGCCTGCAGTATTTTTCCAGATTGGGGTGTGCGCGCGACGTAAGAATCGCAGTAACGATAATCATAATAATCTTTCTTTACGTTTCGCCAGGTTTGATCCTTTGCAGCCGAGGATGTTTGTGGAAGCCTTTTGCGTCATCTCCTAGACCATGTCTAGTGTTTTACAATTCAAATCAAGTAACAAAGGGTATCCATATACCCCATTCCCGTCAGCTTCTTTTCCCTTTTTTCCGTTTCGGCCCTTTTACTTTAGCTTCGTGCTTCATTTTCCGGCCCTTCTCCATCCTCTCCGGCCTAGATCGATAATACGTGCATTCCACGTACAATCAATCGTCCTTTCCCCCTTTCTCGACGTTCGTCCTTTCTTGGCTTTACAGCGCGATTTTCGTTTACCGGCCTTTCTGCTCTTTCGAAATCGTTCACTAAAACCTCTTCGACCCTGCTTAAACGGCCTTTAAAGCGTAAAAAAAGTAGTTTACACCAAATACCTCCTTTTCCTCGACTTTCTTCGCTTCATCACTTCCTCCAGTCACTCCCACTTCGCGTTTGTCTTCTTTATTTCTTTGTTCTTTTTTCGTTCTTGGCATTTTTCAGTACGAACCCTTTCAGCCGAACCAGTTTACGGCTCACTTTCTTCCGTCTTTATTAGCCTCTTGCTTCGTGCCATTAACCCTTTCGTCGGCGTAAGAAGACAACGACATAAGCGTTGACGATATTAGAAGACGATGGAGACGTTGACGATATTTGAAAATGATTTTCGTCCATTGCCACGATCCGTTCCGTTCAATATTCTAAAATTAATCGCACAAATGGTCGCCATTAATTGTTCGCTTCATTTCACAATCCGGGAATTTCGTTAAGCCATTCGCGTCAAAGCGATTCCCGTGGAAGGCTCCGGCAATAATCGTTACGAAAGTACGGCGAAATACAATTTTCTCGGCGCTGAATGAATTAACTTCCTTCCGTCCGCTTGATCCGCGATCCAATTTGTATTCCGATCAGAAATCAAACATCGTCAATTCCGGAATATAATGACTTGAAATATTTCCGATCCTTTCGCCCCGCGGCCTTCAATGAAACGTCCGCCTGTCTTCCGCACTGGATTTCGACGTTTGCGCAAGGGAAGAACAAACGTACTCATTGAGACCATCCGCATGAATATTAATACGTTAAAAGGCACACTCTGAATGGTGGAAATCAATCCTGACTCGGGATGAGAAAAATTTTCATATTCCCCACTGACAGCACGGTGCCTGAGCACGGTGATTGTGCGACGGTTGCCGGGATTCTGTAACCTATCATTGTAAAAGTAATTTTTATTCAAACCAGGAAGTGTTACGGGAAAACGAGAATGAAACTTATATCAACTCATTCGACGACAATGTTATTGTACGTAGGGGTCGCTGCAGATCCACTAATTTTTACATTTAAGTAAATGTATAGTCAATTTGAGTGACTTTTCTTTTTTTTAATGGAAGGTAATATTTTGTTATATTTCGAATTAGAAAACCATGTTGTTAAATCATATATAAAGATTTTAATTATATTTATTTCTGAAGACGATCCGCACTTTGGATCGAAACGTTAGATTATTTAAAATTTTCATTTGGTATAAAGACTGCTAGTTATTTTTAATTTATTTATATTACAATCTCAGTCGAAAAATAACTGAGTTTTAAGTTAATGGATAAGACTTAAAAGTCGTTATAAGTTTCTCAAAAGTCAAGAGATCAATAAATAAGAACAAAATTAATATTAAGGTTAAAAGTAAAAACTTGCCATTTATTAACTTAAATATAATCTATGTACGAATTAGAGGTACAAACTTTTCAAATTTTTAATTTAAACTTCATCTCGTTTAGTTGAAACGGTAAATGTTAAAAGTTGAATCGAACGGTTGAACAGTTAAATGATTAGTTAGCACCGACCCAACTGTCTAATGAGAACAGTTTGCGATCTAATTGATGTCATTGAAGAATATAACAGCTCGTCCAGACAATGGAAGTCTGCGCGAGTTTGTCCGCATCTGGCTATAAATATTCTCAGGCATTAATGTCAAGTATCAATCTTAGGGATGATGCCTCGGGGACCAGAAGATAAACTCGGCACTGGTTTTCTACTGCTTCCCTGTGCCACTGAACAACCCAAGCCCTCAACTAAGTTAATACATTCGGAACACCTGCCTGAAAGTTGACCCCAGAAGGGATTAACGATGTCGCATAAATGCGGGTCCAATGATGAACGCAGGAAAAAAAAAGTAAAACACTTACCACAGAGTTCCTGGACTATCACGAACTTACATCACGACCTTACGAGGAGAGCGGAGTTTTGTATACCGAATAAGAATGTATTACCATTACGTTTTACATTGATATCATAAAACTGCCCCCATTCTCTGATTAAACGTTTCGATTATGGTACATCACGCAGCGGGAGACCAGAAGTAGCGCAAGAACGATCAAGTTTTCTATTTAGGGAGTCGTTCAGAGTAACATCATCCATAGTAAAGTACCGTTAAATCGCCAAACTTTCCGTCCCGTACTTTAGCAAACGTCTACTTAATCCTAGTCCGCATTACTCCAAAGTATGTATATATATACATATACGGGTGTTTCATTTTGGTTTATTCGCAAATCGTCTGGTGGTAGCAAAAGGGCGAACCGCGGTCCCGGCCATGAATTCTGAATCCTCGAGGGGCGATATTTTCCGCAGAATAGAATTTTTCCGGAGTCTTGTCGGGCGTAACGGACCAATGAAGCGGGAAGCAACTGATGTGAGCTGCAGCAATATTTCTCGAACTCTCGTCTACAGATCTCCTACCCTCTCTATATGATCCCCGATCTGTCGATCGTATATAAAGATACTCTATATGGAGCGGCGAAGTTGAGCCCGATAGGAATTCATGGTGGATGTAGCACTATACAGCCGCTGCAGCGGCGGTGATATACCAAAGAAAACTCGTTACATCAAGCGAGTGCCAATTTTCGAGGGATAACGCCAACGACATGATGCATTGAATATCGATAAGGGCTTCGTCGCGCAGTTGTACAACCTATACCTACGATATATATATATATGTAAGGGGATGGCAATAATGATTTTCGATTTTTAGTGAATATCAAAGGGTGCGTCTTTTTATCCTTGACGTACTACCGAATGCGGCGAGTACATAGAAATTGTTGGCAGGTACGTCTATATAGGAATGCATGTTCACGGTCGAATGACGCGAATGTCGTATCTGGAAAAAATGGTGCGATTACACGACACCTACACAACATCATTCAGAAATGTACATATATGTATTAGGGTGGACCTTAATAAGGGTGTATGGAGTTATTCCACTACAGTAAAACCTACGATACTGTTTTTTGTCCGTTTCTCCACCCCACAATACTGTGCAAACTCGGAGGCGTGGAAGTCATCCCTACTCCTTCTATCTCCTACGTCACAAGATGGCGGTTTCGCCGACATATGCGTATAACCTGTGAGGTCTACGTATTGTATGGGGTATATAGTGGGGGTAACCTCTCCTCTGTGATAGGACAGTACTATGGGTAAAACTTTCACAGTATTGTGGGTTGCACAGTATCGGAGGGAACGGTATCGTAGGTTTGATTGTACTGGCATTTCTACCCTAGTCGAAAAATCCACTGAGTGAGATAACTTTTCTTGAATGGTTTCCGCGTGGAATGAACCAAGATAGAGGAAAAAGAATTAACTTCTGGCCGACTTACGTCATTTAGAACATTGACCATTTTCATCGAAAAAACGCAAAAACCTAAAATATTGCAATTAAGGTACAATATCTCTGTTGGAATACATTCTGCAATTTTTATTATCACGGAATATCGAATCCCTTAGAGTTTTCTGCTCAAAATGA
>JAPYZR010006818.1:0-16371 GCA_030522945.1 Trichopria nigra
TCACAATCACTGTTATGTAACTGTGCCAATTTTGAGGCGACATTTTAATGTAACTGTTACATAATTGTGACATAACTTCTGTGAATGTTTGCTGGGTTCGCTCTAAATTAATCTCACAACCATAACATTTTTTTGGTATATGGATCGTCACATCTGAGAAACTACACTATACAGCGTACAATAGAAACTCACCGTGTGTAATAACAAATTTTCGATCTTACAAAATGTCATAATTGCAATCACTAAGAAAAATGTTGACTTTAACATGCGGAGTATTGTTTCTATATAGTATTTTCTTTTTACACTGAAAACGTCGATGCTTTCGGAATTTACATCGCGTTTTCGGAAAAAGTGAGATTACACTTTGTGAAAAGTTATGCTTCTGACCACATTTCGTATTTTATTTTTAAACAAAATAAAAGCATTCTATATAATTTCATTAATATCGCATTAAAGATTTATTTATTATCATCTACTGTAATAACAATAATTTTTTATTGTGTCCAATCGGCACCAAATGTTCGTATCGTTTTTGAAACGTTTCAGAAACCACTCATGTCTATTTTGTTAACAAAACATTGCTGAAACGTTTTAAAAACGTAAATTGGGAAATTTAGACAAAATCGTGAATTTTGACACGTTTAACATATTTCGCGTAAATGCGATGTGATAGGTAAATTCTAAAAACACGTTTTCAACATCAGTAAATATTTTCGTTATGACTTTTCGCGTGTCGAAGTATCTTTTCCAAATAAAAAATAAATATTATACGAATATAAATAGATGAATACGAAAAAAAAAAACAATAATATTTAGTTTAATATTGTAAGATAAGAAAAGTCTAGTAATTAACGATAACGAAAAACAATGTTGCCATAGAATGACAAGGAACAATTATTTTTTATTATAGCAATTCATCCAATATAATGAGGATTATTATTTACATATATTTTGTTTACAGTCTAAGTAGCAATAGTAAAATAAATAAATCTATTAATATAACAATAAGAAAATATAAATTTATGTTTTAAGGGATCATGACTTTGATGTTCGATCTCCAACAACTTATAAATATGATGTCAATCGGAACGCTACTTGCCTACACGATTGTGGCGATATCTGTATTAATTTTGAGGTAAATGCATAAATGTTTTTTAAAAGTATTTCAAATACAGAACTTTCATATCTATTATTTGAAAAATGTTCAGAGTAATTTGTATTACTCGGTAAATTAGACCAAGTGTCGTCAGTCCATTTCTGTTTGCTGCGAAAATAATAGAATTACTGTTTATATATGAATATTAATTAAAATTGTCGAAAAAATGTTTAAAAATATTATATTATATAATGTAAAAATATATCATAACATATCATATCATATCACACATATATATATGAGATAGGTTAATATAATAATTGAAGCAATTAAAAACTTATTTTTCATTTCCAGATATCAAAAGGACGAGGGTTCGAATATGCTTCCTCCAGATATGACGATCGATTCGTTTGTCATGTCACCAAAGAACTTAATTAAATACCTTTTTAATTTGCATAATCGAAAAGTACCGTCGAACTTTACCAGCGGAATTGCCAAATGGGGCGTCCTTATTTTTAGTAAGTTTCTGATTTATTTCTGCCTAATTTTACTCCGAACAATTAAAAAATATTAAAAATTAACAACTCCTTGAAAGACTGTGTGTACCTGCCGTGTATATTAAATATATATGACTTGTACAACTGCTGACACACGTTACTAAACACTGACTTTTCGAAATACTTTTTTTAATATGTTTATTGTACAATTGTATTATGCAACAACAGAATCCTGTTACACTGTCGAGTGTGTTTTCTGGCACTTTTATATTTTTACACTTATGTATTTTGATATATTTATGTATATTTATCATTCATTTTTATTGTAGGTATTGTTGTTTTGATTTTTGGATGCTTACTGAACAATTTGAGTGATATGGTTTCCGATGGAAACGTTTTAATATCTGTGATATTAGGTATATTAGTGCTCACGATGATACTCGTAGCTACTGCAATAGGTAGACAACCTGTACAGCATGTGGAATTAGCTTTTAAGGTGAGCTCTAAATTTTTTTAAAACCACTATAATAATTAATTATATAATATAATGAATAGAAATATATCACAAGTGGCCATAAATCTTTGATAAAAAAGTCGCTTGCAGGATTATACCAATCTGTAATTTGGAATAAAACTGTTTTCAGACGGTTTTACTTGAATTAGAAAATATATAAAAAAATGCATTGGTATATATTTATTCACATTTATAGCACAATCATCATTTTTCTTAAAATGCACTACATACTGGTAAACAAAAAGTATTGTTTTTCTTATATATATATATATATAAAAAAAGAATGTCAGAACTCCCATTATTCATGATGATATTATAGATGGCGTTGTCGAGTCACATATCCAAGTATTCTGTCTCGACAAATGTCTAAATAAAAAATTATATATATGACCATTCAAATTTTCGCTCTACGGACTATTCTAAGATGACATTTTTGTTCAAAATCGATTAAAAAATTAAAGAGCATTCGCACGAATCCATGTAAACAGATGTATTGTCCACGTACGAAATTAATTCCTGTAAATTTTCTTTCATTTCTGAACCAATTTCGCTTTAATTTCGATTTACCATTTTTAAGGTAGGTCGTTATTTTCTAATAATTATTAATTTAAAAAATGGACAAGAAATAATGTCAATCTGAATTAAAGTTTTATACAAGTTCCCTTGATGTGGTTGTTACTTGTTACCACATCGAATCTTTGGAATGGATTTTTTAAAACGAGCGTTTTCTTTTTAGGTACCGTTAGTGCCGTTAATACCTTGCCTTAGCATCTTGATAAATCTATATCTGATGCTCCAGCTCGACTCGGAAACGTGGATACGATTTGCTGTTTGGATGGCTATAGGTATAAAACAATATTATACCTATTTAATTCTTTGTTGTACATACAATACTTTGTAACGATTAATTTTTTTATGCATGTGTATTATTAATTTTAGTGATAAATCACAGTATAATGAATCAATTATCATAAAATTTGTTACATTCAACATGGTAAGTTAGAGGTTCACTTAATGCCAAACTGGAAAGTTCGACAAACAAAATTTGTACAAGTTAAAATATAATGACTGAAATTTATTGTATTACCACAAAACAAATGGATCACTGGGGTATAATGATATCAAAATTAAACTTGTATATGTTACGATTGAGTCGTTGGTACGGCGTATCAATTACTAGCTCGTAGTCACTCATGATAAACGTTCTTAACTATTTTATAATAATAATTATTATACGCATAATATTGTCGATTTTCGGTATAATCGGCAATAACACAATTTAAATATTAGAAATCGATAAAACAACTAAATATCACTAATATTTAAATATCATTAAAAAATATTATAATCTTAATTTTCAAAATTATGAGAGGATAGAGTATGAAATGCTAATTGCTTACGTGATGAACGATGTAATTTTGTTCTTTGAATTTGATAACATTCTTGTCCTTGAAACGGTCGAAATAGCCCACCAAAGAGGGACATCAGTGAATAATCACCATCCTCCAGATATAATCCAGATGATTATGTCCTTGATGAGGTATGGTTTTCCCAATACCATTCAGCATAAACCGTGAATGGAGAGTAGATCGATTTCTTGGTCCTGCTTCTTGTAAATGACCAAAGTTCTTGCATACGTTCCAGACGACGCCATTGATCATTAATCGGTAATCTGTTTAGTGATGGCGTTGCAATAATAAATGAACTTTCAAACGGGATATAAAATAGTCCTATTTTCTATTTTATTTATGAACTATTTAAATTTGAAAACGATTTAGAGGACCAGAACTATTGAAGAGTCGCATCCAAAAGCGAAATCGATTCTGTCTCACGGACTTAGCAAAATTACAAACGCATATACGGTTTCTGTATACATAAAGAATTTAAAATCAACTTCCAAACAGCTAGTACATGGTCTTACTACTTTAAAACTGGAGCAAAATAAAAACTTAAACTCAAAACGTACCTTGCTTTTTTTTTACCTGTATGAGGGAGAAGTCGAAGAAACATCGAACTTCGTGATGCATCATTTTCTCTATTGTGAATTTAAAAAATTATATAAGTTATAAGTTTTGGAGTAACATTTTTTATCGCGTTCCGACTATATAAAGTACATTATTTATCTATAAAAGTAAATGCAAAAGTAACAAAAATTCCTATAAACGACCCCTAGGGTATGATGTTTTTTAAGTAGATTAATGCGTGATACTTCAGAGACGTACGTAATGGAATGGATACACCGTTTAAGTAGATACGACCTGTATTCGTCAGACGGAAATTTAATTTTTCATAAATTATTATGGCATAAGATTTCTTCTTTTTTTTTCGAAATATAAAATTTCTTAGGTATGTTCATATAATACACAAGTTACTTTTTCAATGTTGGCGATTAATTATGTCTTATACATAATAAATCAACCTGTAATTTATTTTCTACGTATTAGGAGTTTGAAATTCTTCAATCTTAAGTTATCGCTAAAATTTCTAGAAATAATAATTTTTTTTCTTTTATGCTTTCGCAGGCTTCTGCATTTACTTTTTCTACGGAGTAAAGCACAGCCTTCAAAAAGACCGAGACGCACAAATAGCCAAGAATGACGCATTCGCCCGGAAATACGCCAACGGCGTACAAATTACCAAATGCTAGAGGCGTAATCGACATCTACCATTTCTCGACATCCGTAACGTATGCTTCACTTAAGGAACAGTATTACTATATATATAACGAGGTCCCATTGTCTCGTTCGCTATGTCGGATTACACGGATGACCAATAACAAAATGAACGAAGAACGAAGATAGAGTCGTAGAGTCGAAAGAGGCATCAGCAATGACACTAACTTATCGAAGTACACGAGTTTTCAAAATCCGAATTATCGACAACATTCACGTTTGGATGAAGGTTTGTAACAAGATTTTGAAAAATCCGGAAAAAAGATTACGCGGAAGATGGACAAGGAGGATATATATCGTGTTTCACATCAACGATAATATTCAACAACGAAGAAGAGATTTAAATTTTCGAAACGCGTTTCGATTTAAATTTATGCAAACATTTTCTCACGTACGTACAAGTTTATATATATATATATATATATTATCATACATGTAGACTTAAAGGTACGTATGTAAATGTAAATTATTACATTTATACCATCTACTTTTTTTTCGTTTTGCCGGTCATACAAGTATATTTGGGAAAGGATCAAGTCCTTTCAAAAAGCAAACAATATGTTAGTAAAATGTTAAAATGAATTGTTTTCGGATCAACAATATATTTAAAATTTTTTCAATTTTATTTAACATTGATTTTAGATGGGAAAATTCATTTCATTCATGAAAATATACCCACTAAACAAAATTCAGATCACGTTATTCGACTTTGAATATCCATCATTAATCGCTCTTTAGATTTTTAGAGATTACTTTGAAGTGATTCGGAGTCCATTTGGGAACGGCACGAAAACTTATATATATATACATGTTATGACTTTTTGCAATTAATTTTATGACCGACAAAACGAAGACTAGTTGTTTGTGTTCAAATGAAAAGCACAACAAATCTAATCGCAAAGTCAAGAAAACCAACATGAGAAAATGTTTGCATCCCATTAGATTCGTTAATCCTTAAATTAGATTCTGGACGAAGGAGGTTCAAAATTCCACAATTCACCGGGAATTTCTGAAGGTATATTAGGTATAAAATTAAGGTTGAAAATCGGAGCCAATGGCGTAGCTACGAATATCATATAATGTCAAGTTCAACCTCTTTTATAATGTCTCGACATAAACGCCCTTTTTTAGATGTCGTTAGGGGCATCATATTCCATTCTAGCAAAAGAAATCCATCAACGTTTTTCGTCGATTATCAATCACAATTAATCGTGCAAATCGCCTTCAATTGCGGCTTTCCATAAGGAAAGCAAAGCCACTAGTAAAACGAAACGCATTGTTTCAAATGCGGCGATAAGTCGCACACGTATCGAGAATTTAATTTTAATATTTTCTGAGAGATATAGATTTCAAGGAAGACAATGATTTCAAGTTCGACATCTGGTAGCGTGGTAAGTCGACGTATATAACTTTTTTTTTGTCATTGTCAAATTGTCAGGTGACAACGTATGTTAAGTATCGTCATTTTTTAATGCTCTTTTGGTTTCAACGATATCTTCGAAGAGTACGAAATGGAAAAATTGGATGACATATTGATGACTTTTTGTATAGTGTTAAAAAAAAAAGATTTAATGCTTTTTTTTTATTGTAATAAAGCAATTTTTGGTTAATTTAAAAGTATAAATTATATTAAAGTCGTGTCTGGACTTTGCTTAAAATTTAATATTCTATTTTACCGAAGTAAAGTACATTAATGGAGTGAATAATTCCAGATTTGCTATTTATAAAAAGTATTCTAATAAAAAGTACTCGTGATCAAATTTTTATAATAATCGTATACGAAATATCCATGACTAATTTTCGTTTGTAGAATAAAAGAAATGTTAATATGTCATCGAAGTTACAATTCACTAATACTAAGCAATTTTTTCTTTTTTTTTTTACATACCGTCTGTACAAAGGAATTTCATGATGATGAATATCGTCAAGTCGAAACAAAAAATACATTTCACTTAAATGTCGGATGTCGAGGAACAATTAAACATAACGTTCGGCCTTTTTTCTGTACATTTATAGAAGAGTTTACTTATATTTTTACATTATTCGACATGGCTATTACATTATATATAGCGATATTTGTCTTGTTAAGTTTCGAATGATGCTCGATATATTTGCGGAAGACAATGATTTCATAAGATGGGGAAAAATGAGATTTTACGGTCAATCTTTTTTTTTATGGTATGTTTGCCAAAGCGTCACGACATTTTGTTTTATACATAACAGAACTTTCATTAATAGCGACAGTTTTTGAGATTCATGAAAAATGTGTTCGAGGAATGTAGATTAAAAAAAAATGCCCAACCGTTACAGATTTCGATTTTTAAAATGACAAATAGGAAAAATGAAAAAAAATCACGTTCGATTTAAAAAAAAAAGAAACCTTTCGGTTATTTTTGACACTTGAAAATGTCGATATATATTATTCGTATTTTAATTGCCAGGGTATTTTATTGTCAGTATATAACGGTATTTATGTTATTAGACTTTGTTCAGAGTTTTATTCGTTCAAAGTCTTTTATGGCGGTAGTCAATGATTTCAATTTCCCGAGAGATAGAGATTTCAAGGAAGAAAATGATTTCAATTTATATCTAGCTATGTAGATTTTATTGGTTTTCTAAATGGGCGTCGAAGAATAATTAAATCTTATTTTCGTCGTTGATCAACATTTATATTTATATATATATGATCGGATGCAGCGACGTAATATGTTTTGACATTATTCGACAGGGTTAATTTACTTCTATAGCGATACTCACATTGTTAGGATTTGCGTTAAAGATTTTTATTTGTATTCGATTCACGTGTAAGATAATAACTTCAATTTCATGAGAGATGTAGATTTCAAGGAAGAGAATGATTTCAATTTCCCGAGAGATATAGATTTCTAGGAGGTCAATGATTTGAACTTCCCGCGATATATAGATTTCAAGAAAGAGGAAGATTTCAATTTCCCGAGAGATATAGATTTCAAGGAAGAGAATGATTTTCAATTACCTATGTAGGTTTAGATTTTAAGAAATAGTGTAGAAGTTTATTCGCCTTGGATGGTTTTGACAAATGTGTCGTCGAAGTCTCCACATTTTAGCAAAAACTTGAAAATTGAAATGGAGTAAAGATGTCAAGAAACGTTATTTTACATTAATGAGAGGTCTAAAGTAGAACAGTAAAGTAGAACCTGACCTCGGAACAAGAAAAGTGAAAAGAAAAAGTGATATAGAAAAGTTTTCTTAAAATTTGGGCTTTAGAATGGTGATTCTACGTATCGTATACAACCCCCCAAAAAAGCACCAGTGACACTCATTCAAAATTAAATGAAGATTTATTCGAAATAAATTATTTTTTCTTATCTGCAACAAAAATCATTTATTTTGGATAATCCTGGTTTTATTTTGAAACAATTTCAGATATATTTTTTTGAGGATTGAAAGTATATGATAGGTAGAATCACATTTCCATTTTGAATCCATTTGAAAATTACGAATTCACAAACTTGAAATTAAAATTAGTATTATATATAAATTTCAACAAAACTATTTTTTAGAAAAGAATTGAAACTAGGATATCTTCCGAGTAACCGAAAAACGAATTCAATTGTAACGAATTTATATGCACGCTTCATTCAAATGCATTCAAATTAAAGGACAAGATTTAGAAATTAAAATCTGTGCTTTTCAAATTATGTTAATCCAAAAATAATTGAATACAATTAAAATTACTTAATCGTGGATTAAAATAGATTTAAATATATTGAAAAGTATAGAATTTAATTTATAAACATTATATTTGTGAATTGAAATGCATTGGACTATATCGAGGTACGATTCGTTAAAACTGAATTCGTGCCAATGATGCATTTTCGTTTACAATTTTCAAAATGAATTTATATGTATTCATTTCAATCCGTTTCGTTTATTGGAATACTCACGAAATGTTCCATTTTACAATTATTTTTGATAAAGTCTCTTCACATTTGACATCATTCTCTATTTCAGTAGTTCAAATTTTCTAAAGTTTGCTGACAACAACGGTGTCTTTGTCAACTCCTTTCGAACTCGATTATTTTTATATAATTCATTATTATACTTATACTCTGCAAGTAATAGACAATAGTCTTCGATAAATATTTTTATTCGGATGTTTGTGGATTCGAAAGACAGTGATTTCAATTCCCCGAGAGATATAGATTTCAAGGAAGAGAGATTCAATTTCCCGAAAGATATAGATTTCAAAGAAGACAGTGATTTCAATTAATTGAAACTTATCAATTTTTTAGGGAAAAGAGAGATCGGACGATAAGGATAAACTATTTTTCATGGTCAACCTGCAATGCGCAGACAGTTTATATATTTGAAATGAACGTATAATTTTTTTTACTTACATATATATACTTCCCGATTTTTGAAGTTTTCAAATAGATTTTCTTGTGATCACAATAGCTTCATTTCGATTTTTTTTTTTTTTTTTTTTTTTTTTTTTTTTTTTTTTTTTTTTTTTTTTTTTTTTTTTTTTTTTTTTTTTTTATTTTTTTTTTTTTTTTTTTTTTGTTAGAATTGTGGAAGAAAATTATTTCAATTTTTCGAGAGAAAGAGATTTTAAGGAAGAGAAAGATTTCAATTTCCCGAGAGATATAGATTTCAAGGAAGAAAATGATTTCAAGCGTCGCGAAAAAATAAAATTTTAATCGCATGACGCCTTTAATATTTTTTGGTTATGGTGCAATGATTTTATATTAATTTATATTTATAGGTTTAATAGAGATTTCGTCCAATAGGCTTGAAGAAGAGTTTAAATGATGTTAAACAATTTATTTTTCCTAATACAAAAATTGTCATAAATCAAGAGATATTTGATTTCTTAAATGTTTACAAAAACGATTAAAATCTTGTAAAGTTTATTATGTCAAGTTTCATACGTTTATAGAAAATTCAAATAAAATTTGATTGTAAGCACATTAAAACTTATAAATCATATTTTTGTTAAATACCACTTAAACTCATTCTGAAAAAGCTTGTTATCGTGCGTTGATAAGGATAATTAATCATAAGTGCGGTTAGATAGGATTTATTATTTCTTTTAGAATTACTTTATGATACCATATTTCATGAGAGAAATAGATTTCAACTTGAGAGATATAGATTTCAAGGAAGAAAATGATTTCAATTTCGACTTCTGTCGAATGCAGAAAGTCGATGTACAATTTTGACATCTCGAGTGATGTCTTACCATAAGTAAAAGATGCACATGTAAAAGATTTCTTATTCAGAATGTTGATTATAAAAATTTATTTATTATGTATTTGTACACTTACATATTTCAGATTTTCAGTTTTTAACATTTTTAAAACTTCTTTAATATAGCTGTATAATTTACGTATACTTTTTTTCTTTTAAGCATTGAAGTAAAACACATTTGCCAATTTCCTAAAATTATATATTTATATTTTGTCACATGAAATTGTTAAAGATATTTTTAATAATTACAAACAATTTCTTTTTTAAATATAAGTAATTCGACGCTTTTGTTTTTCTCTTGACATATTATCTTTTATGACGCAATTTTATTATTTTATTTTATTTTTTTTATAGCTAAATAAAAATTTAAATATTCCTTCCATTAAAGAAAATTATTTTTTTCAAAAGACAAAGATTTAAATCCTTAAAAGAAAACATGCCAAGGAAGAAAATGATTTCAAGTTTGATTTTTTCTGTTCATTACATCAGAGAATGTCGACATACCATTTTTTGATTTACATATTATTCTTAATAATCACATTATACACTGTACAATACGAAATGTAATATTAATCGCTAATGTATTCAAATATCAAATGCAATTATAATAGCAAACTGCAGCACACTAACTTGCAGGTTCATTTGAGTTTCAAAAATACGAGTTAAAAAATTAACTTTTATGTGTTCATTTTTTGTAATAAAATGCACCATTAAGATATAATCGAATTGATTTTAAATACGATTTTAAAGGCGAAAACGTGTTATGAATCGTACCTTAATACCAGATATGACAATAAAGCGTATATTGAAAAATTGTCTTAAGAGAAAAATAGGTATATGAACCAAGAACAAATTTAGTTTAATGAATAATTTAGTATAGCGAGACTATATTAATAACAAATAGGCTGTGCTGGTTTGTAAAAAATTTGATATCCGAGCTCATTGCTAAAGAGGCACATGTATAAATACTTGTGTTTGACATTTGTCAATCTCATATAAGATATGCACTATTATTACTTTGGATTTTTGTAATTTGTGAATGATTGTGCATCACTTAAAATAATGTAATAACTAAGAGAAATTTTAACACAGTATGAAACAGTAATTTGACAATTGTCACATAAAAGTTAACGTTGATACATTACTTTTTTATACTCAAATTCTCTTTAATATTGAAAATGTAAAATTCTTAAGAGTAATACATAGTGTATATCTGTATGGAAATATCAGTCACATATACTATGAATGCTATAAAGAATTTGTTGCTAGGAAAAATTTGTCAAATTATACATGTATAGTTTTGTATTAAGCTCTTTATAATATTAAAGCAATTATTTTCATACTATGATTGTAACTAGCGACTCGTTTACGCAATGCTTTGTATTATACACGTGAATAAATAAACTGGATTATATTGATTTTGCAAAATATAGAGAAATTATTTCTTTTCCACCACTTCCAAATATCATATGTATTCCTGCTCTTACAAATAAACAAATTTTAGAACCGTTAGAAGTTAAAAGAATTATGAAATAGATGTTAAAATAAAAGAAAAATAAAAGAAATCAATATATTTTTGACTTACATATTTATATTGTAAATTGTATTATGAGAATATTCTTGTAACCTGTTATTTATTGTAATAAAACGTCATATTGTTAAAGTATGCTATAGGCTGAACATAACATATGCCAAACTGTTGATTAAGAACTTGTATGCGTACAGTATGGACAATCTGCTTTCTTTTTTCCCATCCATCCACAACCATGACAGAAAATTATTTTTGGTTTTGTACACTGTTGGTAATCATGGCCAAAAATTCCGCAATTATAGCACTGGCCTTTTTGATTTATGTTATTTTCATTTTCAAAATTTTGTTTTAAATTTATTGATTTATTGTTTAATACGTTAGTGTTTTTAGTCAATTGAGATGTTTTTGCCTTATCCTCATTTATAATGGATATTGCTTTGTTCTGAGTACTTGAAATATTACTTTTGACTTTCAAATCAGTTAAAGGATTTGAATCTACTTTAGGATTTTCATGGTTTTCATTTACTTTTCTCAATTTGGATTTTTCCTGAAAATTTGTTGATTTAATTTTTAGTGAATTTTCAGTCAATAGAGATGCTTGTACTTTATCCTCATTTATGGATATTTTTCTGCTCTGAGTACTTGAAATATTACTTTTGTTTTTAAAATCAGTAAAAGAATTTGAATCTACTTTTATTTCCTGTAGTGACTCTGCAGTTGCTGAATTAATTGTTGGTAAATAATAAATCACTTGTTTATCAGAATCATTTGTTTGAAAGTCTTTTATCTTTACAGACTTGTTTGGTGAAAAATTAGTAATATTTTTTAAAACTGCAGAGTCTGTTTGAACAAGGCCAGCTTTGTTCTTATTTGGTGATATATTTTCAGTAACTGGTAATTTAATTGTAGAATCACATGTTAGTCCATCTGATTTTTCTTTACGTAGTGAATCTTTAATAGCTTTTAAAATTGAAGTGGTTACTGGTTTAGAAATATCAGAAATCAAAGACTCTGTATTTACCTCGCATTTTGTAACGTTTGAAATGTTATTAAGGCACTCTACACTTTCTACACAAACATTTTCTTGAATGTTCTTAAGTTTTTCATGTACTAGTGACTTCAACCGAATCATGATCTTTGGTTCATCAAAGGGCTCATCCTTTCGATGTACAGTAACCGGTTTTTGATGGTTAATATCTTGATTTTCTTTTGTTTCTTTCATAAGGAAACTCGGCGGTGGAGGTTTGGTACGTGCCTTTATGGTTCTACTTCTTCTTGGACGTACTTTTACCTTTTGAACATCCCGAACAAATGGTTCTAATTCAAGACATACTTCTGCTGAAGCTAGAACGTAAGTAAAATTATCGAAATACGGTATATGTATAATAAAACACAATTATGATAGAAATAAATAAATTTTAATAATGATGTTAAAATTAATAGCTGATTCAAATTACGAAGATACTGTTTTATATTCCCAATAAATGAAGAAGTATTGAGGTTTCAAAAATAGAATTGAGAACAATGGGGAAGTATTGAAAAGTATTTGCCGTCAAAAACAAATAAATACTTTTGAATTCTTCCCTATTGTTCTTATTTCTATTTTTGAAACTTCAATACTTCTTCATTTACTGGGTTATCATGAAAATTGCACATTTTGTTCAAAAAACCCAAAATATGAATGGAAAAACCCTAAATGAATCATTAAAATAATGAGAATCTCGTTAATTTTTTTCAAACCGGCTACTATGGCTTCAGCATCATGTATTAATAATATATTGCACTCTTAGAGTATCTCTATCAAGCAAATTCTTTTATTATACATTAGTTATATTTTTTTTTCATTTACATAAGAATGAAATAGATAGACGGCTGGTGGACAAGACCTTTCAATTATTTAAATTTAAACTAAAGTATGTAATTTCATATACGAAATTGTAAATATTATATGCCTATCACTTTTATAAAGATATAAGTTAAACGTATAAAAATCGATTAACCTAAAATCTTGAAGACGATTTTAAAAAAGATGAAGTCTATTGCATATATTAAATAGTAATGCGATTGTGTATGAAAAATTTATTATTTCTTAATATTACTCACCGGGAACGCCACATGAAATAATGAATTCATTGCGTCGAAATGTGTTGCTGGCCATAATTTGGTTATAAAACATAAAATCTTTTTTTTTTACGGTACCAAGGATAATGCTACGTATTAAATTACGTTAAGTACAGACAGTATACAGTTGTAAACTACGTTATCGGAAAAAAATATGAATTATATATATAATAAACCGCTTTTCTTTCGTAAAATTGGTGTATTAAAAAGAGCACGCCATTTACACGGTATAAATTGTACAAAGTTAGGTAGTATGTAAGCACGTTATTTATGAGTATGTACCTTTAGTGCAATTGTACATATATAAACATACAATGTATGTACATACTCTGTGTGAATATAGGCTGCTATAGCATATATATATACATATATGTATATATCGTGTATATATGAATATGGATTTAATATGTATACATCTATGCGAACAATGACATTTGCATCATTTGCATCATTTGCATGCAATTCATATATATGCGCTGCTGAGATATATATTTATATAAGCCCACGGTCTGTTGGGTCTGATCTTGAATAATAACAGTTTGAAATTACCCAATAAGGGGTAAAGGTTCACTATAATAAAAAATATATGATTGCGCAGTTTTCTATACCGACCTAACTAACTGTGTATTTAATTCACTTATATATTTAATGTATTTGAATATATATATATACTGCATATCGATAAGGATTTAATTAGCGGGGTCTATATTTTGTACATTTTCTCTTATTTGTCAGGCCCGTCAGGACCAATCGCGAATGGATCATGTTGGAAATATATATATAAGGCGATCATAACCGCAACCTTTTCTGCCATCAGGAATTCAGGAGTAGTGAGTGACCTTTAGACAGTTTTCATAATATTGTACTTAAATTAAAAATAATAATACGAGAGGCGTGTAGGTTTTTACAATACTTAATTCAAGACTAAAGATCTGTTTATAAAACTGGTGACAACATAACGTAACCTCCCAGTAAACGAAAAAGGATTGAATGTTCAAATTTTGGATTAAGAAGGATTCAGAATGATTAAGATGGATTCATTTTACATACCAATGAATACTTCCTTCGTTTACTGGGCTATACTCTATAGCAATCAAAAGACTATCAAAATAAAAGTAGAGAGAAGTTTGATTTAAAACGCGGGATTCTAAATTACGATTTTATAACAATATGATGTTCCTGCTCAGCTTACCAAAAAAAAAACAATAAACATATGAGTATATATTGGAATGGACGCATATATTGAAACACGCGGGAGACGCCGCAAGCAGATGGTTCTCATATATAGAGTAGGGTGTGATCCAAAAGTATGGAAACGGTCGTGCAACTTAAAAAATCTTAAAAAAATAAAAAATCGCCGAAACACGTAAAACGATTTTTTTTTTTAAATCTATCTTTTCAGAGGGGTTGCGGCCCTCCACCCCCAAGGGGGTCCGGTGGGCACGAGGGGGGATGAAAATCTTAAATGGCAACATGGGTCGAGTGGGGGCTTGTTTGAAAGGTATTTTAAACTTATATCTAATACCTTTAAGACGAATTCAAAACACTATCATCAAGGGCGCTACGGTCATTTCTATCAGAGTAGTTTCCTGGTAAATAACGCAGAACAATGGAAAACTTGGTAAAAATGTCTTCTAAAATACAATATTCAAAGTAACCTCAACGCGCAAAGGAAACTGCCACAATGACTGACTCACAGTCAAAATGTTTTCTTTGTAGCAATGTCACTTGCGAGTAACGTTTTTCGTGGATATGTGCAAATAATGGATGCAGTACAAATGTTCGAATGGCTAAATGTTCGAACGTCTATTTCCCTAATTATATATTTCGAAGTGGTTAGAATGCCTATAGTGCTCGAATAGCGAAAGAGGCGTTCGAACATTTAGCCATATTCGAACATTTGTACTGCATCCGTGCAAATTTCACATTTCAATTTTTTGTTTGAAACATTTTTTCGTCTGATGCGTATTTTTGGAAAAAAAAATGCAAAAAATCGTGAAAATCAAGTTCTTTTTAGTTTTGGCTTTGAAGATGACTTTATATCGGTGATTTTCATGATGATAATCGTGTTCAGGGCAACAAAAAACTTTAGGATACCATCAATAAGTAACATAAAAATTGTAGGTATCAGGTTGCCTATATTATTTTTGTTATCGGCACTGTTATGTATACTCTATACAAATAACGAAATAACAACGAAATTGATCAACAGATGATGATGATGGATGATAATGCTGATGATGTTGGATGATGAAGTTGATGATTATCACGGGTGTTGATGTCGGATGAGGATGAGGATGATGCCGGAGGATGACGATGGATGATCATGTTGAATGATGATGATGTCGGATGATTATGACAGCTTGTACAGAAATATATCATAAAATTGTATAGATATGATTTGTTTATTTTACACAACTTTTGCGTGTATATGTACATGTGCGTGTGTACAATCGTCGGTGCACCGAATCGAAATGTGTAATATTATTTTTTTTGCTTTTTTGTTGTTGTTGTTGAAAAAACAGAATTTAAACTAGGGGCTTCGCCCCTGCGGCCTTCGGCCGCCAACCCCACCGGGGGCTCCGCCCTCTGGACCCCTGGCGCGCTATCGCGCGTAGCTCGCTTCGCTCGCAAGATTGACCGTGTTCGGCCCTTCGGGCCTCACTGACTAAACAAATTTCGCGGCTGCGGCCTTCGGCCACACCCGC
>JAPYZR010006820.1:0-11496 GCA_030522945.1 Trichopria nigra
ATATAAATATATATATTATAAAAATCTCACACTAGTGCGGGAATAATTGAGTTTCGCACTAGTGCGGGAATGTAGTATTTTGCGCACGCAAATGAGTGTACAAAATCGAATTTTGCGCATAGAATTAGGAAAAATTAATTTTACAAATTAAAAATGTTAGAGAATTCATAAAAACCAACGAAAAATTAATGAAGTAAATATCTTACAAAAATATTGCCTGTGCATACATCTCAAAGAATACAGAAACAAATCTTCATAAGTAGACATGTACGAATGTTGAACCGCAACATAACATCTGCATGCAAGAGAATCGTAAACATATATACGTTTGTTTAGATGTATGTAACACAGCTTGCATAATCCTGTGTCCAGATCAAAGCTAAGTTTCTCGTAACATATTCTCTGTGAATGAAACCGTCAGTTTCGGCTAAGAGGAGATGTACACGTTTGCATTTGAAATTGCTATCGTACGACCTGGATGGGAAGAACTTTGTAGATGTAAACATGAAGCCTGGTAACATTTTTATTTTTTGATCCATTTACTTTGATTTTAAAACTGAAAGTCGTAAACAGATAATAAAGTATTTGTCTTGGTTTCACATAAAGTAATGATAATATTGCCGTAAAGTGCACTTGATGGAAGGAGTTCAATGTTTTTTGTCTTTAAAAAGTGTTTGAATGTTGCGTTACTACGAACAATTAATTAAACATGTATTGTAATTTTTGTAAACGATTTCATTAATGTATTTAGTAAAAGCTGACTAAAACTTGCATTTACCATCGTTGTTGTGACTTCCATCGTCCAAGTGTTTAAAAAGCACAAAAGAGATCAACAGATCGTTAGAAGAGGAACTGCAATTCAAGAATAGCATGCACAGCAAGTTGAGAAACAAAAACAAAAATAGAAACACTGAAAAATACATCGTTTTCCAATAATAACAACGACCCAGTCTCCAAACGAAACAAACAATGAAATAAAGTAAAACTATTGAAACTTGAATTCGCAGTGTTAATTCTCGAAAGATCAACATACAATATTATCAGAATGCTCGAGTTGCCATTATTAGTGTTCAACACGATGCCGGCCGCAATGTTACCACAAAAAAGTAGAATAAAATACCTTTTTTTATTGCTATTCTTTTTGATGCTCAGTTTTGTATTAAAAATGTTATAAACAAAGTTCTTATTGTAAATCGAAATATAAAATCCTTATTATAATAACGCTTTATACATAATATCTAACTATATTAATTTGTAACTTTTTAGAAATTCTGGTTACAAGGGTCAGTTCGTGAACATTTTCTACTGTTCTTTGAACTTCTTTTAAGTTGTTAAATGCTCCTGCTTAAAATTCTTACATACGTTTTGAATTTTGTTAGGATAAAACTTGTGTATAAAATCGGTTAACTGCTGCATTTCATGTATAAAAGTGTAGTATAATTTTCTTATTATTGCGGGCTGAGATTTCTAGAACTGCATAATCGTAGAAGTAGGAGGAAAACCATATTTCTATTTTAGCTACGAATATATTCGTTTCTGGAACAGTTGATGCATGCCGTGTATGCGACATGTACGTGACATAAACCCAAACCTCAAAATTAAAAACAAACCTAAAAATCGTACGAGAAATTTTGTACAATACTGTTCAAGTCGTCAGTATAAAATTTATTTAAATTATTATTGATGCCCGTGCATTGACATTTCTGTAAAAATAATAATAAAAGACTATATAATATAAATTAAATATAGGATATAATTTCATGATATGGTTTCATCTCGATAAAACAGTACACTTATTAATTGATAACTTTAACACATTTTTAAATATTCACATTGTATACAAAACTTTAATTTCAAGAGAGATGGAAGGAATCGCGAAGCCGTATTACCGTAGAGAAAATATGATCATAATCGTATCTTACCATCTTTGATAATAATCGTTAAAGAGAACACTTTATTCGTGATATATTGGAAAAGAATAAAGATACAGCTGGTATTGGCGCTTTAACACACGATAGAAGATAACTCTCATTGCATTTTAACCCAAGTATACTAATAAAACTGAATTCAATTGCAACTAGGGGCTTCGCCGCTGCGGCCTTCGGCCGCCAACCCCACCGGGGGCTCCGCCCCTGGACCCCTGGCGCGCTATCGCACGTAGCTCGCTTCGCTCGCAAATTTAACAGTGTTCGGCCCTTCGGGCCTTACGAATTTGATATACTAATTCACATTTGCTCCATACACATCCACACAATTCGATTGATAGTATATGAAGCTGAAACGTATTAATTATTTCTATTTCCAAATAAAATCAAAGATCTGATAACGCCAGTTTCTCAACAATTTGTCAGAACTGAAAATATGACAAATATATTAGAAATTCAACATATAAAGAAGAATTGATATTATTAAAGTCTAACAAATACGGCCCGCACCTATAGATTTTCTGAGAATGACCCGAATTGTCCCTATGCAATCTAAAACAGTAAGAGAGATTTGGTAACTTCTCTAATCGTACTGCTAAGGGAGTAATGGGTGAATATACGTACGTATGCAGTTCTATACTGTGGCGCGGACAATGACGCAGCAAAGCAAGCGCTTAAGCATTTTGCTGTTCTTATTGCAGTCTGGTTTAAAGGGGTAATTACATAGCGTTCTGCGTTACGTGCATTTGTATCTATTAGAACTAGGGTGCAACATTATTACTCGAAGGTTTTAATGGTATTAATCACTTTGAAATCGTGCCACTAAGAGAAATTCTATATACGCATTCAGAAATGATAATGTGGAAAATAAAACTAACCGCTTTCAGCAAGAATTTTAGTTTCATCTAATGATCATATGAAGAGTTCTAGTATAAAAATGATAAATCGAAATTAACCATTGATCTCAACTTATTAAGTCAATATGGTAATGGATGAAAATGTACTTTTATAACAAAGCAAACCATCTCCTACTTTGAGTGTCGGAATGTAACGGAGCTTTATGCCACATGCGGCTGTACTTCAGAGCCGAGTTGCAAATATTTTCTTTTAATTTACCCCATGCGCGTTTTATTATTCGCTGAAAGTAATTATTATAATTTAAACAGCCAAATCATTCTATAGTTTGTTTTAAATTTCTTAAATGTTCATTATTACGAATATACCATCGACGTAATACATGAGACGAATGCATAAAATGCAATTTTACGCACGAGTGGCAGCGTTGCGCACGGTCGAAGGTGGATCGCATGAATATATAGGCCATACACACTTGTTATAGCAGTGGGCGTGAAGAAACTTATAAATAGGAAATCTTCGTAACATGGTTAAAATAAACAAAAAAATTTAACGTGAAAAATTTCAAGAAACAATGAATGCGCTTCAAATAAGGGAATTCCGAATTCGGTAAAAATCATACGCGTATAATTATTACGTTATATCTTGGAAGTGAAAGTAGTCATGCCTTGTCCGACATTTAAAATTCAGGGCGATACGTTCTTATTTTCCTTACTAAATAAGATTTTACCTCTCCTAGACAGTTTAGTAACGTTCACGTTACTGGAATTTCATTTTTGAGGCTGCATCCTTTTATTTCCACTAACTTTTTTACACATTTTATGCATAACGTTTTCAATTTACAAGAATAAAAAGCGCACTCAATGTAATGCTTCGTAATGCTATAACATTGCATTAATGTATATCACTCTATATTCCTTAATGTTTACCTCAAATTGGACCTTTGTCTGTAGAGATACGAGTTGTTAGCTTGACAAATAGTGTTCTATTCAATGTTACAAATGTACAAAGATTATTATGCAAGTTTTATGAAATGTAACTAAACATATTCCGTAATTAATGCTCTAAGCGTTATACCGGTCTAAATGCTTACAATAGCCATAATGACGAATTTCGTTTGATGTGGACATCTCCGAGGTATACTAGTCGCCTTTGCTTTGAATATTATATTCTAGGTACTAAAAGCAGACGACTTAAGGGACTTCTAAGGCGCTCAGGAAGTAACACTATTTCGTAAAATTACATTAAATAAATAACAAAATATGAAAGCTATGACCCTATAACTACAAGTTTAAACATTATTTAAATATTTAGAAAATGCATGTGGAAGGCGGAGACAGAGTAAGAAAACGCAAGAGAGAGATGGATGGGGCAGGAGGTGAACCAGCGTATATACCAGGCAAAAAGTACGACATTAGTCAAAGTCTTGACTTTCTTTTTACTATACTTTCTTCAAGTATTGTTATATTGTCGATTATATTGTATATATAATATAGACATCTTTAATATTGCTTGACCATAAAAATAATTCACAAAAAAATATTCATATCTTGTAGCCCTAATATCCGCAGGAAGAAGGCAGGTGTAAAATGCCTAAGTGTTTTCTAAGAATTTCCGTAGACGTAAAATGAAATGTTTCCATAGCACGCGACCAACCCTTCCGGCGAATGCTCCGACCGGAAGTACATTTTCGCACCGTGTTCTATCTGCTTCCTGTCTTGATTTTCAAGATCTATATATTTGCCGCCACTTTTCAAAAGATACATTTGTTGTAAACTATTATATTTACTATGATTTTACTTTTTAGCATTAAATGCAAACACATGTAAAATCAATATTTTAATTTTTGCCAAGCAAATGGTCTCTATAAATTTAGCAGAAAAATATAACTCACTGGTCCATCGAACGCGACCTTACTTCTGTCATATTCCTATGACTCGTTATAACTTGTTTTTTCGCGTTAAATGCGAATGGTTGTTATTTTATAGCTCATTCTATTTTTATGCAAAAATATAATGTTTATGTTTAATTGTATACACATACATGTATACACACACATGTTTTCAGGCAAATAGACGAAAAAATAGTATAATCGTAAAGGAAAATCCTACTTTTCTATTTTTTAAAACGAATTTTCTGGGATTACGTGTAGTGATTTATATTTTACCTCACTTTTAATAATAAACTATAAAACGCTATATAATTAAACTGTACATAACTATTAGACTTACGACTTGTAACTTATATTAGTTTAACTTCTAAACGTCTTTGCCGTTTGCTCTTATTCAGTAACGCGTACGTTCATAACGCATTTTACATAAAGCAATAGGAATTTACAGTCGTCGTTGCTCTATTCGTATAAAATCTAAGAGAACCGAGCGCCTTATGAATTGGCGCTGAACAGGGCCGTGCTTGCGGTTGTACAGACGCCAAAGAAAATTAAGCTTTGCAGCTTATGAAGCTTCGTATGGCGCATCGGAGGCCGGAGGGCCTTCTTCCTCTTTCATTTTCCACCAGAACTACTTTTGCCCTCAGTATCGCTCTTTTCCGCACGTATTTGTCTCACTGTAGCGACGATGCACAAGGAGGTTAAGTAATTTTATGTCGAGATTGATGTATATTAAACAACGACAGAAAAGTCTGAAGAAAGCTCAGATGAAGGGAGATGGGCGGCGGAATGAGGAAAGATCTAAGATAAAAGAACAGCAAAACATTGTCAGGTTCTTATAAAGTAAACGTCGCACCCGAATAGGTCATATTGAAAAAAGGAAAAGTTACGTCGAAAATAAATTCAAAGAAATAACTGTGACTAAAAGAGGTACGCATAAAGATAAAAAGCAAATAAAAAAACCAACATAAGTGTAAGAGAAGTATACTATAACGATATGTAATGGTGAGACAAACAAAGATGACAGCGCAGATACGAAAAAGGGAGAGAGACAGAAGAAAGAACACGAGGAAAGAAGTGAAGAGTGAGTGGAATGGGCTAATGAGACGTTCCACTCACCCATGAGCGGGTGATTTCGAAAATGATCTCGTTATTCGTCAGTTATTTTCAATTCGAACGCGTGTAAATGTTCATGCAGATTTAAAAATATACAAGATTGAATTCTTGGCCTTAATTTTTTAACAGAAGAACGTGCCATACTTTCTCAATGATTTGTACATGGCGTACCTTTTATTGACCTATACCAGAAATCGTAGACAATAGTATATCAGTATACTTATTGAAAAAAACTATTTTACGTTTCTTTATCTACGATTTCGTTATTTGTTCCAAATAGTTCCTGAAGTATGACTTTTGGAAATAAAACTCATATCTCACTCGAATCACTTGAACCATATAAACTCACATCTGATACCAACATTGGATGTAAGGTCTCATTTAGTTTTCGAATCATGTTCATCCCAGCTCAGAGCGGTAAACCAGTCTCGGGTTTTACGGCCACGAAGAGCTATTGTATTGCGTAACGATGCATGCGCCACTATCTAAACTGCATGTTTGACTATTATACTATGTATACTTATTTGTAGTCGCCATACCAGACATCTGCACGGCCTATTAATAATTCGCGTTTGTTGTTCGTAGGCGTCACATTTATTGTGAAATAACGTCTGCAACGGAACGCCATTCATAAAGGATAATTCCGAAGTCATGTGCAAAATTTAATGCTCTTTTGATTGTGTGTTTTCGTATATACGAAATGTTAAGAGTATTAACATTATATCGATACCGACATGCCCGTTAATATGAAAAATCAATTATAAGGTCATTTAGCCCTCACAGAAAGAACTATATGTCCCGTGTCCGAAATGACACCCCCCTCACAGAAAAAAATATGTTCGGTGTCCGAAATGACACCCAATTGGGTGTAAACCCCAATTTTTTTAGTTTTTACACCCATTTTTTTAGTGTTTACACCGACTTGGGTGTCATTTCGGACCCCGAACAATATTTTTTGGTGTACATTTCCGTAAGGGCCAATTAGGTATAACAGCCTTGCGTCAGGCAAATCATCTTGCTAATTTACAAGTTATCGCTTTAAGAATAAACAACTTATTTAATTATTATGTTAGACTTATTGGTTTCATTTTTGTATGATAGTAACATTTTCGAATTTTTCTCTCATGTATTTCTATTTTTATTTCATATTTTTGTTATTTCTTTTTAAATCCTTTTATTCTTCAGTACATAAACGCATAAACATACTTCTGATTATAAAAATTATACATTAGAGGGATATATATTAAAAAATAAAAACTATTCGTTTCATATCTATGACTATTATATCTTAAATGCAACGTTATAGGCATTATTAGAGATTTCCAGGTTTTGTAGATCTTGGTGGTAGTAGCAAATTAACGTAAAAACATGGGCATCTATTACATTTCATTAAAGTTATGTATTATCATGTACAAATAAGAAGTTAATTTTTGTTGACATTGTTTATTAGCAAAACATGCACTCTCGTTAGACGAATAAACAAGCAATAAGAACTGAAGCAGCTGAAAGTTCTTGGGAAACGCCAGAGGTCTTGTCAACGAAGAATTAATTTCACATAAACATGACTTGAAATGTCGAAGAAAGTACTGATGATAAAAAGTGGCCTAATTATATAAACAACGTGAATTTTAATGCTGTATCCGCCGCTGTGTTTCCTCTAAAAATAAAAGAGTATATTTTCGTAAACGTATTTCAACTTTGTTTGGTTTTCAGCAAAATTATTTTAAAAAATTATTATCGTAATCTACATTCGCAATAAAAATTATATTTTTGATTTTCCTATATTTACATTCAGAGGCCAGAAAAATTGGGTGTCCAGAGAGAATGGATTCTTTTTCTACTATATCTCCACGTCGTCTCGATCAATAGAACAATAAATCGTAATAAACAAATCTTTGGTGATTATATTTGTTCGGAACGACTTATTATGTACTTAAGCGGGATCTAGTAAACTGATTTATATTTACATAGAGCTGTAGTCCAGGTGTTCTCCGTGTTCTGCGTCGTACATATTTAATCAACAGTCTAGCGTGCAAATTTCCTATCTCACGACAAACCAATAGTCGTATATTCTGTTTAAATGTGACAAATTTGTAATAATAAATTACTATAAACTGTACGTTTAAAATATAATATATATATAGAAAACTTTTGAATTTATCGTAAGCATATCGCGCGTTGAAACCACATTTTGCGACTACGCATTAAAGAATTAAATAAATGAAACCGTTTGTTCGCTCAATTCTTTTGTCGGTGCAACGAATTGCACATTTAGGTCAAGATTTTTAATATCTGTGTGCCATAATACAAAAAGATTTTCATCAGGGAATATCGACATTATCATCAGCGTGCAGTACCGGTGGTTACTCCTTTGTGTTGATGTAGACACAGTGTATGGAGAATGTCCGGTGAAGCGATCATCGTCATCATCCACGGCGTGAGCAATGCTCTAATGACTATTGTTGCTCATTGGGGATCATCCATAGGGGCATGCTCCTGACCCGAGTCCATTCTCGCCACAATCATCTGATCGTATATGCGCGTCTACGTCCTGTGATACGTGTAGACATATGTCTATTAAGCTCATACCACATCAACATCAAAAAGCATCGTTTTACCTCTACAAGGCAGTTTGTATTTTTATTTGCATTAAATGTAGAAAAGGCAAACTTTAAATGGATATTCTTCGATTTATAAAAATAAGCTCACACTAGAAAACATGTCCGATAACAAATATATAGTATTATGTAATAACCGCGATATTTGTATTTAAATAAAACCTATACCAATTCTTGTCTATGTTATACCTAGCGATAATATGTTGAATGTGACTGCAGAATTACTACATCATTATAAGAGGCCACAATCAACGCATCGGAATAAAAAAATAAAGTCTCGAATGTTGCGATAACATGAATGACCTGGCATACTTCTGGCCAAGGTTTATAGAAATTTTTATCCAAAAGTCGGTTAGGTTTTCTGAACTGATTTGGGCAGCTGGGCTACACTATGTATCGACCCATATTTCCGAGTTCTTGATTCAAATGGGAGCCATACATTGAGCAAACAATGCCTAAAAGGAGTACGTGACACCCTCGATGTGAACCATAGTGAAAATTGATCATGTTGAAGTTTTGATCGATCATTGATCGGGCTATATATTAGCGTTCAAAGTTGGCGCGTCGGAGTCGTTCGTCGCTTCGCTCGGTTTTTAGCGACATTTGTAATATTTTTTGGGTATTCTATATCACTTTTCCTTAATTAGGGGCCATTATGGGGTTAATTGGAATTAAATTAAAAAGAAAAAAAAATTTCGATCAATGATAGATCAAAACTTCAACATGCCGAAAATTGGTGAATTTATGTAGGGCTGTTAAAAATCCTTATTTGAACTTTGTAAAACAAGAGACAACTCTGCAGTGTGGTCGTATGCAACCGCGCAACGCACAGCGAATACTACAGAATATGGCGGTAGCAGACGCACTCTTGCTTCGTTATTCCATCGGTTGGCCGGTTTCTGTGAGATTAGTCCCTTTGGTCCGTGGTCTCTTCAGCGGTGACCATCTTTCTCAAAGTGAGTCTGGAAGCCCCTTTGAAACGTGTCCAACTCTGCATACTTAATGCATTTCAAACCTCCTCGAACTCGGAATATTACGCGGGGTCGCGTTGATATATAGTATGTACATATAAATATTCGCGTGAGCGCGGGAACATTTGAATTTGAATTTCAGATCCTTTAGCATCGGATCTAGTCCGTAAGCGGATATCTTTGGATATCCGTGGCGGGTTTTGATGTTTCGAGGAATAGCTGGTATGCAGAATCCTACGTAGAAGGTAGATACACGCACTGATATGAATAGGATTACCTTCGGTAAAATATCTGATGGATGCGTGTATCTGAAATAAACCATTTTCGTCTGGACTGTTTTCATATCCGGGGTGGATCAAGGCTCGGACGTTAAAGTAACGAATGGAACTGGTGCTTCTTTGTCTTGCGAAAAAATGTACGTGTATTTTACCGACAAATATTCCAAGAATGGAAAAGAGGATACGTAGGGTTGATATATCGAGTTTGAACCTTGTAAGCTTTTTTGATGGATTGATGGTAACAACATGTAACATGAAATGTTTTCGATATTTTTACTTTAGAATGTACCGTTCCATCATAATAATTGTTAGGTTCTGCAATACTATTTAGTTGCAGATGCAAGTCAAGTTTCTTTTTCCTATAATTTTATTTACAGACTCAAAAATTTGTGCGTAAAAGTATACAGAACAACTTTATTGTAAATTCAATACAAATCATTATATAAATTTCCAATTTGCACAATTCATTCATTAAAATTGTACAATTCAATAAAATTCTACTATTTGTGAATATACCAGGCAAATTGTTTTCTTTTGTAGAAACAATACATTAGTTTAAATTTAAAGTTTATAATACCTGCAGCTAGAGCACACTCCAATATAATGAAAAGTAATTAATTCGAAGTCTCAAAATAATCGGATCCTATTGTGACCTAGAAATTGCAGATGCATATGAATACACTTTCGTCCCAGCTCACATGTATACAAGCATATATATATATATATATATATGGTGTACGTGAGTGTGTGGGTGTACACAAGCCGAGAATTTGAGAAATTTCAAATTAAAGTAGAAGATGAAAATATTAGAAATAAGTTTGAAAGTTATAAAGTAATACAGTTATAAATGAAATAACTCATTTTTGATAATGAAACACAAAATTGTTCAACAACAACAAAAGTTTACTTGTTGACATATTTTCATTGCTGGAATTCAAATGGCGTAACTCGGAAAAAAGTGTGGTGTGCGTAATTCGTATATTCACACGAATCGCCTTTGATATACAATACACCATATGTCATGGGATACACAACCGAAACGGAGAATTTAAAGAAAAAAAAAAATATATACGTAGCGAAAAAGGATTGTATTTAATACATTCACTAGATACCTGCTGTGAAATGCATGAAAATTTTTCGTTTTTACAAGAGTATGTAAAAAACAAAATTATTTTAAATTTAATTAACATTATCATATACATTTCTAAAAATCATATAGGGCAAACTCTTTCGGTTTACAGTCCAATGTATTAAAAATAAAATCTTTTTTGTAGATAGTTGTTATATATTTCCATTGAATTCAATGATTACTTATTTATTGCTAGAGCAGCAATTTTTTGCTACGACGATGTCACCGCAGCTATCGGTGTTACTTGGGATAGCTTCAATTTTTCGCTTGAAAATATTCGAAAACCATTTTTATAAAGAATAACTCCGAAAACTTTTTTCTGTATATTACAATAACGGTTGTTAATTTATTTTTTTTATAAGTGAATGTGCTTGCTTACTTCTATCTTCTTTGTTTTATATTTATATGTAATATTTTTATAGACACGTTAGCAAAACTGTGTGTGAACATATATAAGCAAGTAAAGTGAAGTAAAGAAAATGAAATCAAATCTGAAACTAGGGGCTTCGCCTCCAAAAAGAGGTTACAGAAGATATGCTGTTTATTCGTTCGTGAGTTATTTGGAGTACACACGTACGTACGTACAGCATGTCGGACATTTCGAGTTTCATGTCTTGAACCCCTGCCTTCGACCCGATTTAATTTTTACACGATAATAGAAAAAATACCTTCATGTTGTCCAGGAATAGACGAAGAGAATGAGTGGTCAATTTTAA
>JAPYZR010006823.1:0-10161 GCA_030522945.1 Trichopria nigra
TCACAATCACTGTTATGTAACTGTGCCAATTTTGAGGCGACATTTTAATGTAACTGTTACATAATTGTGACATAACTTCTGTAATTGTTTGCTGGGAAGGGAATTAATTTCTGTTTAACATAAAAAAATATGATAATCTTGATTGACAATGTCTAACTATCCAAAAAGAAAACCTTATTAGTAGTATTTCTTTAAATAGTGCATTAAATTTAAGTATTGTTTTATAGAGTAGTTTAGTATAGTAAAAATAATCTTAAAAATTATTCTAAATCGTGATTTATTGTAAAAGTAATTTACTTGATAGCTGCCATTTTGAATTTTAAAAATCTGACCTCAGATTCCTAATCAGTGACCTCGAAAACTACAATCTACAGATTTTCAAAAATATCGTCAGCCTTTTAAGAAAGCTTTGAAGTTTTTACCACCTTTTTTCGATTTGTATCCACTGTTCGCTATATTATTCATAATACACTGAATATATAAAAAAAAAAAAAAATTATAATAAAAGTGAGTAGAACGTGAACTTCGTTAAAAACGCGAAAAAAATTATTGCAGGTTTTCATACTTTTTTGGGACGGTTAGACGCTTTCTATCATGATTGTCATACTTTTACATAAAAGAGGAATAAATTTTCTTTAGAATGAAAAATTGCGTGGCTACATTCAAGTTGAAGGGAGATATAAGCAGTTGAATGTCCGGAGAAGATGGCCTACGTTTTATATGCATTTACGTGTGATCCAGGGGTCTTCTTATGTATAGATTCGGTTTCAAACGATTTATCGTGTATATGAACTGCTCATCTTTAAATTTTGTATTTACTAGTATAGTTTCTTACGTGATGAGTTATTTTTCCGTATTTTTTGTGGAATGTTCTGAGGGTGCGAACAAATCGGAAAAGTGATTTAAAAAATGAAAGTACCTTTTTCATCAGTATCTTATTTATGTTTATGAGAATTAATATTTTTATTGGAAAGATCATCAAAAAATTTACAAAATCCACGTGGCGTATTATTGTTTTAACGCAATTTTTTCTACGTAAACAATAATGATAAATAATCGGTACCTTTACTTACCTCTTTGACAACTTTACAGTTGTACCATTATCACACTTAATTATCAACATTATTTATTTATGTTATATATGATTGTCTTGGTAATATTTAAAAAATGTGTCAATATTTTAAAACTTTTTTTTATTTATAATATTCATTTTTAATTTTTTTTTTTTCATATTATATTATATATATATCAAGGAATAATTAAAGAATTTTATCGTGTTTAATAAAAAAAAATCATAAATGTCTATAAAAAAAAAAGGAAAATTCATAAATATAAATTCTATTACTATATTTCTGTCTGCCATCAAAGTTCCTATAAAACGTATATTCTGCGTTAAGTGAAATAAACGAATTTTAAACATCGTTTTATCGTGGAAATAATGATTTCTAATTTGAATTTTCGTTTTTATAAAAATGAACCTTAAAAATCACCAATTTTTAAAGTTGAAGTAGATTGTTTAAATTTTTAAAATTCAATAATGAAAATTTATCGTGAACTCGACAAACCTAAAAAGAGCTCATTTTTAAGACACTTATGTGTCATAAAGTGTCTACCAACATCTGGGTACCACGTTTCAACTCGTATACCGATTCAGAAATGAAAAATCTCACGACTACATTTCTTAAAAATAACATATATTATTCATTTTCTTTCTTTTTTGTTACACGTTATATATATTGTTGATTGTTGATATTATATAAAGTTGTCGGCACTTGCTGATACAATAACACGAAGATAATAAAATGTGCTGAAGATAGAAATTGCATAAAAAATGGATTAAAAAGGGAACTTGAATAAAGGCGGTCTACATTGCTAGGTGAAGATAAAGTCTTATCTCGAATAAAACGTCATTCATTCCTGCGTGTTTAATGTCAAAAAACTGCTGAACCAAACGTCACACGCGTCTATTTATACCATGATACAGAAATCCGACGTACTATAGGTCAAATGTCATTTAATTTATTTTATAATAAAAGTAGTATGTGGACAAGAAGTAACATGGACGAGATTAAAAAAAGACTATAAATACTTTATAATTATCATTATGCAAATGACAATGAAGTAAATTTTTTTAGCTAAATGTCGAAATTTCAAAATGCAAACTTTCTATAATAGTGTGAGCTTTGCCGCAAAATGAATAACAAGAGTATATACCGAGCTTATAATCTTCAACTGTAGTTTTCATGGCGTTCACGCTTATAAAATTAAAATTTTTTTTATATATATGTATATATATTTTTTTTAAATTTATTTAACGTCGACTTTTGTGAACCTATATTTGGACTAAATCGGAACGATATTAAAACCTATATTAAATCCTATATTAACATGAAATTTGTTGCTCGGAGGTATTCAGAGGAATCGATTACAAATCCATTATATTTTCGAAATTCAATATGACGGACCAAAATCCGACATTCAAAATGGCGAATCCAATATGGCGGACCAAAAACTTTGTCTCTCGATGTTTATTTGTATTTTTTCGAATCATTCTGTACTTTCTGCATTATTTTAGTTTTAGTTTAAAAAAAACTCCTTCTGGTATCATATAAATGAAAGATCGAAATTAATAGTCGAACTGAAAGTGAAATGTAATTATGCCATTCTGACGTATTCAAAAATACTTCGGAGATCACAAATCGTAATATCATCAAGTGTCATAAAATAATCGAACAATATAGAAGCAAATCCTTATAACATCTTTTTGGAAACAACGACTACTTCAGTTTTACCCCATAAAGAATGTTTGTAGAATGTTAATAATAAGTGATTTATGTAAAGAAGTTGTCAAAGAGTAATTAGTAGGAAAGTCCCTTATAATATTGCGAAGCACAGTTATAAGTGCGGGGATAAATCCTATAATTCTGTTCTCGCAATATCCCCCCCCCCCCCCCCCATTATAATTGAAGGGGGGGGGGGGTTATCCCCTGTTACAAAACTAACCCAACCATCACCAACCTGCGCCTGAAACACATTTTTGGTGTGGTATATTTCGCATCGCGTAACATTTTGGACCTGGAAACTATACCGTTTGACATATATACACATTTTCCGGAACTGTCCAGAACAGGAAATGATGTTTATATATATATATAATTACTTTTTTTATATTGTACGTATTTTTTATAACATATCGCACATCACGGTAAAAAAAATGATTACAACATCAAAACTTGGATTTTAACAAGAATTAGAAGAAATGAATCCATTTTTAATCATTTTTAATCCTTTTTAATCCAAGTTTTCATCTGTCAATCTTTTTTTTTTTTTTTTTTTAATGGGATGTACACCTGAGAATTACGCCAATGAATTAAAAACCAATTTCAATTAGAATTATACTTAAAATACGAAAGAATTCTAAAGATGCAGTTTAATCGCGATCGGCATAAGAAATTTTTTCGCTGTCTGTACGTGAATCGCCCCATTCATCGACACAAAGACTTCTTTTCAAGACGCAACTTAATCATCGTAGAAATATTTTCATTTATAAATTCGGAATGCGCGGTGAAAAGTTTCTGATGTTTCGCGATCTTATCGGGCTAATAATTGCGAGCAAAGAACCCCGTCATTACTTCCATGTGCCAAATTTAGTAACTTTAATAACATATATATATATATATATATATATATATACTCACTTTTCGATGGACTAAAGCCATGACTCGTTTGTGAATTAAGCAAAAACAAAAAATGGATTTTCCAAAGCCTTTGTTTATATCGTGATTTTAATAAGTCGATATTACTCGGCTACAATTTAGAAATTTGTTTTATTTAAAATTTGGGAGTGTTTTTACTCTTCAACAGTGATATTTCACTCTTTCCATATGTAAATTCTCCGACCCAATTGAAAATAGAGTGAAATTTAGAGAGATAAGGGAGAAATTCTACAAAAATTATTTTTTTTTTTTTTTTGTGAAACGTCAGTTAATCATTATTTTAAAACTGTATCATGTGATATTTCAGATTCGTCATTGTCTGTTCATCTACAAAAGGAGCGGCCATGCCTACAGGATTTACCCTTGTTGCACTTTCAGTCTTAATTTTAGGTAATACACCAATTATAATATATACATAAATTAAAGTAATAATTATGTTGATTATGCCAGGATACATTTAATTTCCCTACTGTAAATAAATGTAATACTTATCGATAAGTAAGTATAAATAAAAATTTTTTTTCACCAATACTTAATATGTTTTGAATATAAAAGATAAATAGTTTTAGAGCAACTATATATTACATGGTTGCATTATCCATAGAAAAGATTGCGTCAACCATGTGAATGGTTATTGGTTGTGTCGACTATACATAATGTGGTTGTCCCATCAATTACTTTCTTCAGTGTACTTTGTTGTAGTACAATTTTCAAACAAAGTTTTTCAGATTTTTTCACTAATTGTGAAAAAAAAAGTCAACATTGGAAATATAGTAATGACGCAAAATCCAAGTAAAAAATGATTATTTTCACTGAAGGACGTACGCGAAATGTTACGTCATTAACTAGAATTTGTTAAAATGAATTCTTGATGATTTTTCTCATTTTATGGCAAAAAATAAATTAATATATGCTTTTGTTTATTCAACAATGTACAAAGTTTACGTCATTTATATTTTTAATTGATTGATATCGTAACAGTAGATAGTTTTTTATTTTCTATTATATATAATTTTTATACACTTAATATTTCGTTTTCAATTTCTTAACATCATATCACGACATATATCTTTTTAAAATTGAAATCGTTTTTTTTTTCTTTTGTAAACTTTTGATGATTTTCATCGGCTTTTATAAAATGTTCATTTTTGTTAGATATTTTTTTTTTTACTTTTATCTTGTTACTTTTATTTTGTTGTTGTTAGTGTTTTATGGTTTTTTTTCAGTACTTTTTCTCAGTTCTTGTGAATTAAAGTCGTATTCGTAACCAATAATGTTTTTCCCCAAATGTCTGGACGTTTAGTTTCTGCTGTCAAACGATAAGCATATTAATTTTATTTGTGTTTTAATAAACTTTTTTACAAATTTAATATGTATTATAATTATACAATAATTATCCGTATTCACATGTACCTACATAGATATATATATATATTATGTATATATAAGTGAGATAACATGGCTACTTATAATGTGAAGGGGGCGTAGCTCAGATGGTAGAGCGCTCGCTTAGCATGCGAGAGGTACCGGGATCGATACCCGGCGCCTCCACTTCCTTTTTTATTTTATTTTATTATAAAATAATTTTTCTAAAATATTTTTAATTTATGTAAATTTCCTTTAAAATTCACTCCTTACTGAGGTTGAATTCAATATTTCAATATTTTTGGTTCATGTTTTTTGGATTTTGTATATTTCGACTTCTTTCAATTTTTTTATGATTTCAAATGATTATGATTCTTATAATTATATATGTATAATACGTGTACATAAAAAAAGAGTAATTACAACGAATTCAATTCAAATCTATACTTCAATACATTTCAACGTGTTTATTTACAGGAATAATATTTATAAATCAAGTTTGAAAACATTTGAATCGAAAAATAATGTTTCCAATTGAATTATATCAATTTCAATACATTTTAACCAAAAATTAAATAATTTGAATAATATATATTAATACGATTTAATCAATTTGAATTAAACTGTTTATTTAACTTATCGTCTAAAACTTTGGATTAAAATTAAAAAGCATAGAATTTAATTCATGATTTAGTAAAAAAAAAAAAAGAATTCGTATTTATTCTCCAATATTTTAATTCAGAAATATTATTTAACAAATAAGTGCTGTGCTTTTCAATTCATCTAAATTCAAAATTAAGTAATTTTAATCGCATGTATAATTAATAAGATATATCGCAATTAAAAAGATTTAATCAATATTAATTAAAATTAATATACTTATCAATTAATTTATGATCATTAATTTTGAATAATAATTGAAAAACATGGAATTTAATAAATGCTTCCGTAGAAAAATAAATTTGTATTAATAAGGAAGGGAATTCGCATCTATACCCCAATACATTTTAATTCAGAAATAATGTTTCTAAATCGAATTCTATGCATTTCAATTCATCTTTATTCAAAATTAAGTAATTTTAATTTTTTTTGTATTCTTTTTATTTTATTTTATTTATTTTTTTTTTTTTACTTATAATAATGAATATTTTTTCTATTTGAATTGAAAAGCATAGAATATAATTTATAGATATTATTTCGGAGTTTCAATGTATTGAAATATATATAGACATGATTTCGCTTTATCATAAGTTAAAATATTTTTTATTTATTTCGCAGATTTCATCAATTTCAAATTTCCTCAGTTTTCATCATAGTACATTGACGTCGACTTTAGATAATCACTAAAATTACCACTTTAAAGTCCACATTCCTGTGACATTTGTATAACACATGTGGCGTCCATGTGTCGGCCAAAAAAAAAAAAATGCAAATATATAGTCTTCCACAAACTTTTCTGACTGAAAACCGATTCACTCCATATCGTGAAGAACTAAATCCCTAGATTTTCATGTAGTAATTATATCCATCGCTTCAATCGTATAATATCGGATTCCATTTCCCAATAAACATTTGGAGACATAAATATGTAAAAGATATCTTTTAGACGTCTTTTGGAAAGATGTGTTGCATAAGACATCTAAAAGATGTCTTTTAGATATCTATTCGACATTTTTAATATATCTTGCCAGGATCGCAAGATATCTTTTAGATATCTTCAAGACATCTTTTTGCTTATTGGGTTCTATATCCTGAATAATGCAATTCGCCTTTTCAACAATTTGAAAATAAAATTGTTGCATATGTTTGATACGAGAAGATGAACTGCTGGGGATCGCAACCGGCTGATATTGTCGCCCGCGCCCTTTCTTTTATCGCCCTACTTCAGCCTTATCGGTTGTAGGGCGACAGTTCCTATTGCTCGATGATAAAACAGTAGAGCACGAGTCGTTAAAATCTATGCCTCGATTATATGCGTTGGAATTACGTATATATATATATAACATAGAATTCCATAATATCGTTCATTATCGATGACTTGATTTTTAGTCCCGATTTACGAATCTATGAATTATAATCTATTCTGAAAGCTGCGTTTTATATAGTATTCACTAACGAAATTTTTGTTTGGCTGGACAGAAAATTCATGGGTTTTCGAATAACATTTTAAAAACAATAGTTTTTATTTTGAAAACTACATGTGGCTCCATATATATATATATATGTATATATATATTGTAGAAAATTATTATTCGACAATAACAAACAAATAAAAATATATATATACCTATGAAAAAATAGATTTAGAATAAATTAGATATCAATTTTTATTGTATTTTTCGAAATTGGACAACTTTTTGCATTCTTTGCATATTTTTCGGTCAATTTCGATAAGTTTGAATATTTTTATTGAGAATATAATTTTATATTATTGATTTGTACAAATCGTATCTTTTCGGTGCCTTTTGTTACCTTTTGTTAATAAAACAAAAACAAAAATTGGAGCTATATAGGGCTTTTGAAGTATATCAAACAATTTTTATATTATATATACATATATATATCACATATGTATACCAATATAATATAAAAATTTTTATTCTACCTACAATTTGTTATTGTATGCAATGTAATAATTTATTATTTCATGTGAATTTTTTTGCAGGAATATCGTCAGAAGCATGTGACGACAGAGATAAAGGGACTGGATGCACGATATACAATACCAAGTGCATATGCGATTATGGATGCAAATCGGATTTCATATTCCCTAATATGGACGCGTGCAAACAGGCCCTTTACGGTAAATATGATTTGTAACTTTTTGTTGCAAAAGTTTCTTTGCTCTGCGCATGTACCTAATAATAAAATATGCAAAGAAAGATATATATATATATATCAATTGACCGATTATTAGGTCAAAAACGAATAATTTTTTTGGCACTCTTGGTCCATCATTTACTGATATAGCGTCATTACGGATGGAAAAAATGGATTTCAAAATGGCGACATCCAATATGGCGGATCGGACCCGAAATTTTCGAGATTTCCACCATTTCAATTGACAAATTTCTCATGAAAATTTGTTCTTTACATTTTTTGTTGGGTCGCAGGTCATGAATCTATATATATATATAAGGTTAAATTTGTGAAATTCAAAATGGCGGAAGAATATATTTTCATAATATATTTGAATCTTTATAAAAATGTAAAGATTCAGTTTCATACAAGTTTATACAAATGTACATAAACAAACGAATTGTAGTTTCGAGACGGTTGATGTATACACGGCTGTATATGAAGTTGTTAATTATATATACAGATGTGTACAATTGCATCAAATATATAATATCAATTATATAACATTATTGAATCATTGTATTTTCGGAAATATAACAGAAATATTTTGAAGATTTTCGTCCGCCATATTTGAGCCGCCATTTTAAATTTTGAAAATTAAACAACATTAGATTCATGATCGGCGACCCCACTAAATATATATACAAAATTTCCGAATAAAAATCGAAATATTTGGAAACTACTACGTCGTCTGCGATCTTGAATTTCAAAAAACAACAGATTTTCGATCAAAGATTCGAAAAGCTCATTTTCAGAATAAAATGTGTACATTTCAATTGTCATTCATGGAAACATCGAAAATGGCGTCGTATTTTCGGCTTCAAGTCGCCATTTTGAAATTCAATATTACCTACGTTTTGAAGTCTGTGATGATCCGATTTTGATGTAAAGTTGATTTTTTGTTATTCCTTTATATTTCAAATATATATATATATAATACTCTACAAAAAGTACGCTTAAACACTCGGATTGTAATAATATAATAAATTAATAATAATAATAATGATGATGATGATGATGTTAAAATATAATTATTAGCTAGACGAAGCGACATTTGCAGCAGATCGAAGATATGTCTTCATGGAGGAACCTGTCTTCAAATAGCATCGAATCCAAGATACAAATGTCTCTGCGAAGGAACTGGATATTACGGAACTCGATGTGAATTACGTTAGTATATATACTACATAATTATTTTCCTTTTATAGGGTATAAATATTTACCATACGTCGCAGGTTCCCACCCAGACAGCAGACATAAAAAAAGGAGTTCAGAATGATCGCAGAATATACTCTAAAAGAGGTCAGATGCGCCACTTTCTGAGGTTTTTCTGAACACGATGTCATTATGTGGTCTTTATGACCTCATGCTCAGAAAATCCATGACCTCATGCTCAGAAAATCCTCAGAAAGTGACGCATCTGACCTCTTTTGGAGCGCATTCCGAGATCATTCTGAACTCATTTTTATTTTGCTATCTGGGCCAATAGGACTTATATTTACTCCATCGTCGTTTCCTGCGTTTCCGTTTCGAACGTCGAATCCATTTAAATATAAAATAGGGTTCTCAATTTCCATAAGAAACATAAAATTTTAGTTTCGAATTTTGGAGAAAAAAAAATGTTAAATACTTCAATCATTTGAATAATTACAATTTAGCATCAAACGACACATTTTCATCTCGACTCGAAAATCCAAAGCTATTTTAGAAAGCTTATTTTTAATTTCATAGAAATCGGTCCCGAACTGTGCGAGGATTCGCATGAATAAAGATTTTGGAATTGTAAAAAGGTGTAATTTCAATGTTGTTCTTTCGAATTCTTTTCCAAAATTCCAAATCCAAACAGATTTCGCTGAAAATTTATGTACATTTTTAAAAAATGCATAAAAACGCCGTAAAGTAGATTTGGACTTGAAAAAATATATGTCTATGATACTATATATATATATATATATATATATATATATATATATATATATATATATGTCGAATTTGAATTTTTTTGGTTAGAAATTGACGTTATCGACCGAGAAGTAGAACAGTTACCGGCTGAGTTTTTCAACAATAAAAGTTTAAATAAAAAGTGATTGAAACGATTTTTCAAAATTTGGGCTTTGGAAGAGTGATTCTACATAACATATACAATCCTTAAAAAAATATCGATGAAATTGGTTAAAAATTAACCGAGAATTATCCGAAATAAATTATTTTCTCTTACCAG
>JAPYZR010006824.1:0-11055 GCA_030522945.1 Trichopria nigra
CGAAGCGAGTTACGCGCGATAGCGCGCCAGGGGTCCAGGGGGCGGAGCCCCCGGTGGGGTTGGCGGCCGAAGGCCGCAGGGGCGAAGCCCCTAGTTATTCAAATACATTTGATAAAAATTAAATTAATGTAATATGAATGGCGAAAGTTTAAAAATACAGAAATGTCGATATCTCGAAAAAGGGATCAGCTAGGATTTCCATTCTTCGATATTTTACATCTACAAATGATATAGAAACATCCCTTCCATCCCGATTTTAGATCCATTTTCATTGCCTTTTTTCATTCTTCAAGAGACCCGTGACGGAGGTTCGGGCGTACAGTTGATAACCCTGTATATATATTAATATATACATATAGATTGCTGAAAGAATGCTATCAACACGACATGAACGATCGGATGCCAAAGTTGGCACTATCGCACTACACGTAATTCAAAGCCATCGACTGCCTGTCGTCTTTACTCAGATTTCATTAACCACATAAAAATATATAATCCATAGCTATAGGCTAAAATCATATGTAAATGATTCTAAACTTGTTAATGTGTTATCTCTGATGATAGTCGGATAAAAGATCATTTCTACACGATCTAAAGGAGAATTGGACTCCTGACTTTCCATATAAGACAGCGATGGAGGGGATGTAAAGATTGTTGACATGCAAAAAACGTATAGTACATCTCGTTGCTCGTGTGCATTTTTGTTTTTGTTTTTTTGTTTTTGATTACGCGTTGAACTCAAAGTCAGTGAAACGGGAACAATGTACCCACGTAGGTGTACGATTACGAAACTCTTGGCGAGCCTTGCGTCTACGATATGTTATACGGCTTACATGTTTCTCGCCTCATCCTCGAGCATTCCGATGCGCGCCTCGCCTTTTTTTTTTAAGCTTTTCGTATGCGTTGCTGCTCGCGAAACGCACCGAGCCATGGGTGGAACGAAACGAGTGCAGGGTTTTGCAGAATCCGCATAACAATGAAGTCGAGCGAGGGTGGGAGAAAGAAGAGCAATACGCATGAGCGTCTTCGTCCTGCGAGACTACCGCGTTTTCGCCATAAAGCATATATACGTGCACATATATATATACGTAACAGAATAAGGTAACTTGAAATTACCGTGCTGAATTCGAAAAGGCCGCGGAAAAGGTAAAAATCAATGTCGAGACATAAGGGTGCTCGCTCGCTCAGCAGAGGCACATTCGGGTGCACCTATATATACTAGTGCGGAATCTGTCAGAATAAAGATCTGGACTCAAAAGAAATTGAACATTTTGTTACTTTAAATTTCGCCTGACAATTTAATTGCTCGAAAACAATTTCTTTATACTTGTACCTTACAGATTTATATTTCACGTATCCGGGAAATATGTAGACGTTATACTTACTTCCGCCTGTAGATAAGAGACGACGTAAGAACTCCTGGTGGCTTTAATAGAAAACGTTGCTCAGCCAAAAGCAAGCCCATTTAGAAGCAGATCGAGTCAAGATTCTAAAGCCTTATATATATTACAAAAGTTTAGCTTGGATTATACTATAGTAGGATACTAGTAAAATTGATATCTAGGCAATCTCTGCCGACATTGAATAGTCGTTTATCTTCTTGATTCTTGCGTCTTCCGTATCCTCGTCCCTTTTACTCGACTAATACGATACTTTTTATCCTTTGGATTTTACGCTTGTCACATTCTCGTGTATAGTTCCTTCCAAGACACGAAGAAAGTCGTGGAATTGCTCAATTCTCACTAACGCCATTTTCACATTGACGAACATGACCGGTCTTGAACATTAATCTATTTTTTATACCACTTACATTACTATTCCCTTTTTTGTGCGTAACACGCTCGAGCATCTCCAATTGGCTCTTTTTATCCATTCGTTTCCTTTATTCTTTGCTTGTTTAGTTTCTGCAATTATTTCCACGTACATTTTGCACATTACGTTTATTGCGGCTTCAAAATTGTCTCAGGCCACCACTATACTTATGTATATAGTAAACGTCGCTGTAGTACCGCTAATGAATTATACATCATGACGTCATGATTCTGTTCTTGAACTACAACTATTATTCTACTGTACTTTTCTATTCTGGAAACCCCAAGGTGAAGTTGGGATATGGGACCTTGAACATGGACTGATTATTTCATGGTATAATAAACAAAGTACACAACAAGTACGCGATGCAATAAGAATAAGTATGACGATGATGATGATGGGAGGAACATTTGGATCCTCCACCTTGCAAATTTTTTCATACGTGTTACATGAAAAACCATCGAAAATTTGACCATAACATAATGACAATCGAGATGATAGATATAATTAGGGGGTGAGTCCTGAAGCAGATTGTCGGGAAGATCCTGGATTCGGTTTACTTATCTTAGCAACTGTAGACTTCAAAGGAAAAAACAGTAGTGTACGACGTAATTGCACGTTACGTAGGTGGTCTAACCACGCCTGCTACTGAATGCTACCCTGCAACCCTGTGTGGAGTACTGGTCAGTATATAATGATCCGGAGGAAATCATCCGGGCACGCGACATTGGTTTCCTGCAGTTTTTCACGTGCCATTGCACGCACCAATGTGGATATTATTGGAACTGGTTCCCGGTCGACGACGAATCATCCCATCAAACACAATTATGACTATTATGTAACAGTTACGTACAATGTATAACAATTTTGTAACTGTTAGCTTTGGTCTAAGGCCTAGGATTAAGTGAACCGCTAAATAAGGAAAAAATCTTCGTTCTCAATATCGATTTGCCCAATTTGTCATTATTTAGTATAAATCTGCTTCTTTTGAATAAATATAACAGTTCGGAATGTGCACGAATGTAGAAAGCTACAGAGCTATAGAGAGTGGTGACCTTAGAAATATATGCTAATGGAGAAAGCGCCGAACGTCGAGACGTACGGCAAGACGTAAACGGTCAGAGGTTAAGTGGAAGGTCGTCCGCGTCTGTTAATTTAATGGAAAAATGATAAACTGCGAGAAAAGGATAAGCTATCCTTTATACAGAAATCTTTTCCTTTCTTCTTCCCAACTATACCGCATAAAAAACAGCTCAGTCCTCTAACCAGTGCTATAGTGAGTAGATTTTCCAAAGTTTATGATGCGGAAGGAATTCGCGTATAGATATTTCGGAACGAATGCACGATTAATCGTGAAATTTTTTCTAAAAGTCTTCTTAATTAGCAATCATGCGATGGCATTACGTCCAATGACGTGGGTCGCAATTGCCGGGAATCTTTCATCAACGACGCTGAAAAAAAAAGAAGTGTTCCAACGGTTAGAAATTTCAGAAAAGCGCGCGGTTCGCTCGAGCGAAGCGAATTACACGGCGGAGCGTATTATTCGGCTTTCCCCTCGTCGTCGTATATACCACGCTGTTATACCGTGGAGATGCTCGACGACGATGGTTCGTTACTTATTTACCAACAAACTGACTGCCGCGGCGGAATATAAGCGAAGGCAACTTCTTCTATGATGTGGCGCCGAAAATAGCGATAGCCCCTCGGGACTTACCACCTCAGCGCGTCAGGAAGTCGCTCGTGAAAATCCGGGTCGCAAGTTCACCCGATGTTAATTATTGCCGTCCTTCGGATGTGCCGACATCGCCGTCTCCAACGATCATCACCAATAGCCAATGAGGGGTCGATCTTTTACTCCGATTTTCCCCCGCGTAAGAAATTGCCTATATATCGGGTTTCGGCGTGTTTGAATACGAGATGTCCAAATATAACGCTACGCGGGATTGTTCACTACTGCTCAATTTCAAAGCAAATTTCCATTCAGTCTATAAACGTTATGAAGGAAAGTCCGTAATTATTTCGACATTTCATGGGACGTTCATACTTTTCGGAACGAGTGAATTTGTAATTTTTCATTTTTACGTTTTCTGACGGTCTATATAATTGATTTCGTAGTACGCAACCTGGTGTCTTCCAAGTATGAATATATTTGGACCGACATATTGATTCAAGAATTGAAAATGGAGAGTCCAATGTGGCGGATCCAATATGGCTGCCTTGTATTAAAAAAATTATGTGAATTTTGTGATATTGTGTATATATAGTAAGGGGGTTATTGTAATTGCTGGTGACAAATGTGAGTTCGAAATTTGGAAATGTGCTGGAATATAAATTTTTATGATTTTCCTAATTTCAATCGTCTTTATATATATATGCAGGCTGGAGTTTTAGCTTATAATGTTTTTTTTTTTATATTATACGTCATGTAAAATCGGCAAATGTCACGGTTAAAATGACCTAATCGTCTCTTACACAGTCAGTGAATGCGTTACATTTATACCAATGACATTACTTATGTGCCAATAATAGGATTCCCATTGTATTATGACCTGGAGGAGATATATCTTGATATCCGCCTAAAACGTATATCTGCCTCCGACACATGTGACGTATGGTTTATTAGGGGAACAGTATAGGATATCCGCAATACATTTGAAGTTATGCCAAATATCAGCTTGCTTATATTATTGGAGCAAAATTGATAGACCATCAGACTAATTGTCAGAGATTCACTTATAGAATCAAAGTATGCATGGGGACAAGTTATTCAGTCGTCTAATCACATAAAATAGCGTCTTTTTATTCTCGTCATTACTAAAGTCTGGTAACATTGTTGTCGTCGCATTGCATCTCTTTCGTTGCAACGTGTCAATTTCGTAAGTTGTCAAGGTTGCCTATACGTCATTTTACACCAAGATGTTAAATATTTCATATATATATATATATATAAATATATATCCTATATATATTAATCATTAACGATAGTGAACAATAGTCACAATATATATTAATAATTAAGGATTAGCAAGGTATATTATAGCCAGGTGTAGGCAAAAATATTGATACATATGTCGTTAACTGTATCGATACATCGATATATCGATATTATTTTGATATTTCGATATTATCGATATTTTGATATTATCGATATTTCGATATTCTGATGTTATCGATATTACGATAGTCAATACGCCGATATATATTATTGATATCATATTTTGATTTCCTGTTAATCTGCATAATTATACAGGCGAATTGAAATATTTTTAATAATCCGATATTCTTGATATTCTAATATTTCAACATTATCGATATTTTAATAATTCGATATTATCGGTATTTTGATGTTTTGATATTATCGATATTTTGATATTTCGATATTATCGATATTTTTGGCATATCAAGTATCGATATTGAAAATCAGATATCGCACACCCCTAATTGTAGCATACAGTTACTATCCTTTTAACCCTTCATGTTCTACTAGAATATGGCATCAAAATTTTTCTGAAATATTTGCATAAAAAGTTATTATAAATAATTTTTTTGAATAAACAAATCAATTTTTTTAATGAAACAAATTTTAGATCGACATTTATTATATATAACCGGTAATATATATAACACGATTTTCTTTTGGTATAAGAGTAAATTTGAAGATGTTCAGGGTTCTGAATAAAAAATTCAATTTGGGGTTGCCATCAAAACGGCGTCTGAAATGAAAATTTGTTTGAAAAATTTCAGGACGTTCAGGACACTCTAACCTCAAAACTACAAACTTTAAATATATACATCTCTCCTATTGCCTTTTATTTTTTTTTTTATTATATATATATATATATATATATATATATATCCTACGCGGAAATTCATCGAAAATTAACAACAACTAAAAAAATGATTGCATTGTTTGGTTTAAAAAGCAGTACATTACCTATCAAGGGTGTAAAGTAGACCTTTACTTACTAATAGTAGAGGTAAAACATTTATCACTATATATATATATATATAACACGGGAAAGTTTTTAGAATTCAAATACACTGGAATTTTTTCAGAATTTTTGGGTAACATTAAACAATGTTTTGTCCAAATATTCATTTGGACGCCATTTTGAAGACCGCCATGTTGATTTTCTTTTCGTACCTTACATATTTTATAATTATTGACTAGAAGACACTCTCCTACGCGGAAATTCATCGAAAATTAACAACAATTAAAAAAAAGATTGCATTGTTTGGTTTAAAAAACAGTACATTACTTATCAAGGGTGTAAAGTAGACCTTTACTTACTAATAGTAGAGGTAAACATTTATCACTAGTGCGGGAAGGAAGAAAATATGTGTATAAACAGTTTATATATATTTATAAGTTAAAATTCGAAGTATGCGATTTTAATAAATGAAAAATTACAATAAACATGATTATACGTATATTATCTTAGTTACATTTTATATTTACAATTGTGTAATAATTATACATATAATATACTCAAACTCATTTATGCAATTAAATGTGGATAATAAAAAATAAAAAATGAAAAATAAAAAAAAAAACAATTTTAAATGGAATTTGAGTAAAATCAGTGGTCAACGTATTCTAAGCTTGAAAACAATCCGGAAAATTAGACATTCGATTTTTCTAATAACAGGTAGAAGCACATAGTCATATAACTGGCCTTGTCCCCGTTAATAATTTTTCCTCTGGGTTTGGCTTTAAGTAATTACATGGCCCAGTAAACGAATCCGAATGCAAATGCGTCGTTCATTCTCATTTGAAATCTTGTCGTATATGTTCGCATTATGCATTCGTGACTTTGTATAAAATCGGATGACACGCGTTTCGCATTTTTACGGACTAATGAATTCGAATGTATGAAGTTCTCGTTTCGCTCTTCTTGATTTCGTATATAATCGTCGAATTGCGCATATGGCGAAAGAATTAAAGGTATATATATATATATATGATTAAATGCTGGATTGTACCAGAAATACTTTGTCGTCATTCGAAAATGTAGAGATTTTGAACGGAAAATATGATGCTTAATTAGTGAACGGTTTGGGGGTGCATTCATTTTAGTGCGTTTTTTGTTGTTGTTCTTTTAGAAATTTTTATAATTGCAAGTAGAGAGTTAAAATTATAATAATGATTTGCAAAGTCTTGGAAATCGTTAATATTTCTAGGACTTTGCAAAATCGTTAGCTATAAGATTTTTTTTAAAAAAGATGTTCGTTTCCGCGCTACTCATCTTTGTCGAATGTCGCGCAGGCGCAGGTGAAATTTTTCGAGGAGAAAGCGGCGTTTTTTTGTTGTTGTTAAGAAGTATGTTAGTAAGTCAAATCGTCGGTTTCTTGTGGTGGATTAAATGTTTATTCGATATAATTGTTATACATTATCTTCCATTATACAAAATGACGAATTATAAATATTTTGATAAATTTAATTATTTTATCACAAAAAAAGTAACCTTCGATGTGAAAAGAAAGTTAACTTTTTCAATAATTCCCAGCGTAATTCGCATGATAATTATAATACTCATGATCGATCAATTCCGATTTTAATTATACCTACGTATATACGCATCATAAATGCTTAAACGCAATAACATTCATATTATGCAGAAATGAATTGAAAAATTACGCAATTATCAATTTATAAATACTTTATGTATTTTTCAATAAATTACGCAAAATGCAAAATTTGAAGGAACTCAATTTTAAAATGCAAATTTTAATTTGAACAGGGTAATAACGAAATTTATTTCATTGAAAAAAGCAATTGCGCGGTTGTATTTATCAGTGAGCTGAGGGAATGTGAGAAACTTTCTCGATATTACAGTTTTTAATTAAATTAATGATATGTCGAGTGTACGTACACGAAAATAACGAACGACATAAGCACGGCGTGATTTTTTCAACTAAAAGATCGAACATTTTTAAGACTCGTATATTTTCAAATGTGATGAATTAATAAAATTATGTATAATTTAAAGTCCAATGAATAATTACTTTTACGGGCTTCATGTGAAATATCCGAAAAATTTGTAATATAGGGTTTGGTAACCAATTTTACAGCTGTGCGATTTGAGAAAATTGTCTGCATATATATATACATATATTAATTCGTACTTTTAAATAATAATAAATGCTGATAAATTTGATGAAATGCAATTGCATTTTTGAAATATATGAAATCATATCGTATCATCTAATGGAATAAATACCGGTTTTACTAGTTTACCGTCAGTTTATATGCGCACCTATAGTTATTGATAAAAGTCTTAATATTGGCTTACATAAATATATTTTTGAGATACATAAATATACATTCCTCATCCTGTTCTTTTTTGTTTTAATCGTCCTACATCATTCGGCTCAAAGAAGTATTTTATGAGACTGAATTCTTAAAGGAATTTGTTAAGGGGGGTCCAAAAGTATAGAACCGTTACGATCTAACCTAATTCTACATATTCTAAATCTAGAATAATTCTACATAGTACGTATGATCCGTCAAAAAAGACACGAGAATTCGTTCGAAAATTAAACGAGAAATTTTGGAAATTAAAAAACAATTGTTTTTCTTTATTTCTAATATTTTTTTTATTCAATTTCCATCAAAATGGCTGTGCTATTTCTATGAGAATTATGTTTATTACGTATAATTACAGTACAATTTTGAATTTTATAATTTTAAATTTTTTTTTTACAAAAATTAGAGCCCAAATTTTGATAAAAAAAAAACATTTCGATAATAATAATAATTTTAATGATATAAGCTTTTTCTACTTTCTATAAGTTACATCGGATCCCGCTCTAATTTAGACCCCCCCTTCAGTACACTGAATAAAGAAAACATTGGGACATCACATATGTAATGTTATAATAAATTCATGGGCCGATATTTTCGCTACTCGTAGGATATGTATACAGGGTGACACTTTTTAATCTATCGGGCCAAACATCTCCCGAAGCAAGCACCATACGGAACATTGTTTCAGACAAAAATTGTTCAGGATAAAGGGGGGCCAATCATTCTGCTTTATTGGTTTTGACCTTCCGGTCAATTTTCAAGGTTATTTGGAGTTTAAAGTGATTTTTTTGTAAATGGAGTATCCGTATTTTTGCCATCGGGTTCTGAAAGAGTGGGAAATTTCACGTCTGAAACGATAGTTTTCAATATGTAAGAACACGAGTTACATATTCATTATATGACGTGACAAAAAATTGTCGACTGGGTTAATTTTCAAATGTTAGGGAGGTCAGTGAAAAATAAAAGGGGATCTCCAGTTTTTAACATTACGTAATATAATAATAAATGATCATACTGTACTGAGGTTGGATCTACATGTCTCGTCTAGTGAGAAAAAATATTTCGTGTAAAAAATATAAATTAAACAAAATAAATAAATAAAAATAAACAAAAAAAAAAAAAAAAAAACGATAAAACAGTGAAGAAAATAAAAAACAATTATATTAGATAAAAAAAAACAAATATGAAAAAAAAAAAAAAATTAAATAATACGGAAATAGTTTAGTGAAATATGCAACATTTTTATCCGAGATAATTCACGCTATTCGTATATAACACCTGTTGTGTTGAGTTTTATGAAAACGAAAGCTGGAAATTACAGACTTATTACTAGCCGCGGTTGTAACACAATACGGCAAAAATTACACAAGTTGCCTTGTCATATACACGCTGCACAATGTTTCCAGATATATCTATCGTTTCAAACCATTTTCTCTATCTTACCTATAACAGTAAAATTAAAATAAATTCTACATATTTTTCAAAACATATAAAGGGTACATTAAATAATAACTAGGAGCTACGCCCCATAGTCGCAAACCCTAATTTGCATATTTCGTTATTATAAAATTAAAGTGTAAATTCTTCTCTTTCTTGTTGATATAGTAGCGTATAACATTTTTTTTTCTTTTTTTTTTTTAATGATAGAATGATTATACAGTTGGTATAATCCTTTTTGACGACCTTACGACCTTTCTTAGAGTTTTTCTTTAAAGCTTGTGATTATAGAATAAGATTGTTTATTGGTAAACATTGTTCCTTTTGTTATAATAAAAATAACTGTGACGTATCTCTCGTTTAATGTACATTTTGTTGCATATTGTGTTGTTGAAAATTAGTGGTAAGGTAAGGCAGTATAATTTGAGACGCTTTGTCGACAATTTTACGAACAGCGTAAAAAACTAGTTGATAATTTTATCGAAACTTGAACTATATATCTTCCCTTAAAAATAGAAAACCTTATTGAATATTCAAGCGTGCTTATTAATTATTTTCTTTCATAAACTATATGGGGCGATTAAAATGGTCCACCCTGTATAGTATTAAAAAGCGAAATAACTGCGATGGTCCAACCATGACGACTGTCCAATCATGACGATTCTTTCCCTATACTGATATTTGAAATACCATGTAGTGTTGTTCGGATAAAGACGTTATTTCCATTTATAGGAAATGATTTTTCAGATATCAGAATTGAAGGAGAAAGAAAGAATTTATTTTTAACGATAAATATTTATAAAATTTGAATGAATAAATATTTTATTCGTTGGTTGAACAAAAATTATATTTCATTGTTTCCAGATATTTAATTCACTACTCTATTTGAAAAAAATTTATAAACAAACTTGATTCGTGTAAAATCTCCTCCAAATTACGAATCCTCTTTCCTTCCTTGTCAATTAAGATAGATTTTTTTTTTTTTTCTTATTTGTATGAAGTTCATCGATGAAGATTGTCTCTCTACTGTATACATATCCCTCATCCTATCACACAAACGGTAGCAATCTAAAAAATAAATACTTAAATTCAGCCAATAAATGCGACGGAAATCTTGAATTAAGCAAGAAAATCGCCTGAACGTAAGGTGCAATATAAACAAGCCCCTCTTAAACAATAGGACAGACTTGTGCGCTACACATTATTGGCGATTCTAAGACGTAATCATTTTAACACTGATCTTAATCTTTAGACTGCCGGGATTTGATCCTTTAAACGGCCAAATTAGTGTCTTGTATCACGTATCAACTATATGCAAAGTTCATGTCAGAGGTCGAACCTATACAGGGTGTCCCATTTTAATCTGTCGGTGGCAGTAACTCCGAGGGGGGTGGTTCAATAAAAAAACGTTTCAGACAAAAGTTGCAGGGATTGAAGGGGGACGTCGAACGGTGACCTTGACCTTGACGTCAAATTTGAAGGTTATTTGAAGGTGACAT
>JAPYZR010006825.1:0-11598 GCA_030522945.1 Trichopria nigra
ATTTTAACCACATATTCTACAGATTATAATCTTTCAGAAAAAGATAAAGAAAAAAATCGATTTTTTTCACCATTCTAGGTGTATTGTCCCCCTTAATAACTTCAAAGCGAGGTTAAACGACTAATTGCTTGACGTTTTGATCGCTCGAGCATTTCGGTTTTCTACTAAGTGGCGCGGGACCTCGAAGTAGTTCGATCAATCGAATAGCTGCAAAATAAATATGTGTATAATTAACCATGTCCAATATAAGATGCAATAAAGGCTGTGTGCGTCTGGTGACGTAAACAATGACCCGCTCGGCGACCTCGACTATTTCCAGATAACCCGATTTGCGATTTTATCTTCGCTTTCCTTCCACTTTATCGTTGCCTTTTTCCCGATTCCAGCGTAATCGACGAATTGTCGTTATTGCGCAATGGACATTCATCGATTACAGGCTTATAGGACTCTATTGTAATAAAGGTATAGGGAGATCGACGTTATTCAGCGAAGGGGAGCTTTTTTTTTTCTAATAATTTGACCGCGAGCAATGTCACTCTTCTCTCCCCCGCATTTATTCTCGATACATTCAGTTATACTTTCCCTGAGATTTGCTTCGCTAAATTCTAGTATAAATCGACGAACATTGAGTTTCTTGAATATAAAAATGAATTATGTATACATGATGTATTGCATATGCGATATAAAATGAATGGTTTACTTGTTTATATTTGTAAAAATGAAATGGCTTTTTACAATTCCATGAATTATTTATTAAAATTATAAACACATGCCTTTTTCATAAGCATTAATTTTCGTTGAAAAAAATATTAATTTAAATGTTCCTGGAAATTATTTCGTCTGGAATTAAATACGATTATAATTAAAAAATTGATTTCAACATTTTAAATATTAAAAAAAAAAATTAACAAATTTTTAATATTTTAAACATTTTAAAAATGTTATTTATTTATTGTCTCTAAACTAAAATGCGATGAACAAAACCTACCATCAACATACTTTTCATGGTGAATATTTTGCAAATATCTATATATATATTTTTGTTCTCTTCAATTTCGTGGAGTGGAATTTCACTCTACAAATAATGAAAATTGGCTACTTTTTAAAAAGAGTGAAATTGCTCTCTTTATAAGTGTTCACTCTTTTTGAAGTGTAAATTCTCCGACTCGCTCAAAATTAGAGTAAAATTTCACCCATAAAGTTCGAAATATCATTCTGGAAGATTGCAATTTTCATCCAAAAGAATTTAGAATGGTTTTTCACTTATTTAGTCGACATATACAACGAATTCTTTTATGTTATGTATTTATATTATAATTTAAAAAGTGAAGACCTAAAGCAGCCTAAATCAGTCCCTTATTTTGTAATAAATTCTCTACTGTTTTTATTGGTCATCGATCAATTTATAACATTTGTAATAAAAAAGTATTGAAATAATAAGAATTGTCAACATAATTTCAAAAAAATATTTGAAAAATTATTTTATTATTTCTTTTCAACTATTAAAATTATATTTTATCATTTTTTTTTATATTACGTTACCTTTTCTAAAATTATTTTATCAATCAGAGGTTTTTAAATAATCACTCTTTTCCATTCGGAACTACCCTGCTTTGATTCTCGATGTATTGATATAAAATTTTACTTCGTGCGATTTAAAAAAAGTTCCCAAATTTCAAGGAACAAAAATTGAACTCGCACTCGAAAAGAATAAAACGAGATAATCTATATTACTAACTTCATTTTCATTTAACAACTAATAAATTGGAATTCAGTTAAAGTTTCAATTGACCTTGTAACGCGAAAGTCTCGGAATTTTTAAGCGAATTTTCCCTCCATGAAACTCATATCGTAAAACTAAAGCCTTCTATATTTTTTTAAATTTCTTACTAAAATTCAGAATAGATTTGTGTTATATAAAAAAAAAAAAAAAAGAAAAGCATGAGAATCATTCGAGATAAAGTGTATCAAAAATATAGAAAATGAAACTTAATGAGTGTTTTAATTAATAAAATTTAATTTGATAATCAGACAAGAAAGTACAGTCAAAACAATTAAACATTAATGAAAATACATCAGATTTTCCATGAAAATTATTCGATCCTGAATTAGGGTTTCAGAGGTCGCTGATCACAAATGTGACATGAGATTTTAGTCACTAAATATGGCGGATCCAAAATGGCGTCTGAAAATATTCGTATTACTGGAGCCCAATAAAAATTGTGTGAGTCAGACCTCAGATTTAAAATATTCAAAATGGCGGATTCAAAATGGCGTCCACTAGAAACCTAACCTAACTAATTTCTAACAAAATCCAGTAATATTTTTATTTCTGACCCCCATTTTGGTTCCACCATTTTGAATTTTTTACAACTGACTTGAAATTTGTAATCGGCGACCCTAAAAACTCCCGAATACGAAATTTGATTTTAAATTACCCAAAAATTTAAATAATTAAATTACCAAAAAAACTTTTCCTACGAAAGTTCGATTTTGGAAATTTATTTATTTACAATTGTTTTTTGTTTTTTTTAATTTTGCGTAACTGCATTCGTTATAATTCATGTTACGTTCCACAATTTTTCAAAGATTTTTCGATACATTACTTTGAATGCATTTAATTCATAAAGAGAAAATAAAATAAATTGTAAATAAAAAAGTTGGTAATAATATGAGCCTTAAAAATTGAATTTCGCGCACTGTGTTTGACAAAATATTTATTTAAAACAAATCTATAAATGTGAATAATTATATACATTTCTTTGGTGTTTTCCTCACTAAAAGCAGGCCTGGGATATTTCCGATATATATTAATAAAAAATTTCATTTCGTCTGCCTCATTAAAAATCATAGATCCGTATAATACGTACTGCGCGAAATACAAAAGCGCCGTAAAAGAATAATATTTCGCGGTTAGTGCAGACGGCGAAACGTAAAAGACACGTGTCCGAGCTTTCCCAAAGCTCACTTTTGCTTCTCTTTTGAAAGAGCCCGTGAAGTGCTAAGTCGCTGCACACATGTTTCTATATTCAAGATTTTCTCATTCGTTTCTTGAACTTTCGAACATAAAATGTTCACGCATCATTCAGTATTATTATGTTTATAGTAAGTCGACGTAATACGTATGTATGTAAGCCGACGTAAATCAATATCAATTTTACTGAAGATGATTCAATCTACCCTCCTTTACCACGTTCAGTGTCTAATTGAATTCAAAAAATTTCAACGAAGGCTAAAACATCAATCCGGTACTTAAGGAGAGACTTATACGATTCTATTGAGAAGTCCGTGAAAGTGACCTCTAAATGGGCGATATTGAGTCAACAATTTGTCAAGTGCGTTTAAGACTAACGAGATGCGGGCCATTTCTACGCGCAATCCGTGTATAGGTAACTTACAGATGGTCGGGCATTCAATTGTCAGCGGAAGAGGCTCGTTAGCCACTCCAGCTCCCGGCCGGGCTGTCATCGTGCCCCTTCAAGTTCGAATTGAGACTGTTCTCGAGGGTGTTCACGATCGATGATTATGGTTATATACGCCAACCAAAAACTTAACAACGCGCAATTGTTTAAACGAACACTTTCGCAGTAATGCAATAATGCACGCAATAATGTTTTTAATGCATTGTCATCACTTGTATTATTTTCTTGTGATATAATCTTTCGTGGTCTTTTGTATGGTCGTTTTGTATGTGTATTTTGTATCGTTGAATACGAATTTTTAGGGTGGAATGTCGGGTCATTCATTGTTTATGACAAAATTTTCTAACGTTTCAGAAATATGGGATTTTCTGCTTCGAAACTTATGATTGCTAAATTATGATTGCTTCCAATTATTCACAGTAAAGAATAGTACTTTTCGACACTAGTGATTAAAGTGACACTTTTACGCCGGAGTATAATAGTATACATTATGCACGATGGGCGTAAAACCGTACATTATTTTACAGTCCAGTGGGCGGACAGTTCGAACAATGGAATGTGATGTAATAAATATATAATATGTACAAGAATCAAGAATTCGTGTCGAGCACTATCTTTTGTAAGTGTATATATGCATATATATAAACGACGTAACCCAGGATTACAAAATGCACAGACTCATTAAGGAAACATGAATGCTCTTAAGTTACGTTCCAATACATCAGCAAGTCGAAACGTATTTATACGCAAGATAAGGTGCAATAGTTGCCTTTCCCCTTTTAGCGCGGCAGGAAATCCCGAGGTGATGTCGGGGCAAGCACCTGCTACACGAAGATTTCGCGTTCAGCAAACTGCCGGCGCCGTGGAAAATGATTTTTCACCGTGACGTTAGGATGCAAAGTAATAGTCCAAATGGAATTTAGTTGCCGGATACTCTGGCGTCTCTCTCTCTTTCTGTCCTGTCCCTTTATCTATACGAGGACATAACGCGCCGTTGTCTGCTAGGATTTTCGAAAAAAAAACCTTCGGGAAAGCGGAGACTAGATCGGGTTAAGCCACGACATGGCGGCTTTGCCCGCACCTTTCGTAGCTGTGCATCAGGTAGATCCGGTATAGGGAAGGTAGGTATAGGTATATAGGCACATTTGTAGGTGTAAGAGCGTGAACAGCAGCAGAACCGTGGACTCTGTGGGCTGCGCGTTTGCGTTCGCGTCTGTGGAACCACCACCCTCTGTCGAGACACAGAGCAGGAGCTCTGCCTCGAAGCTCCTAGCGCGATCAGTCGACCCCGTGCAACGCGGCACGTTGGCCGCCGCGCATTAAAAGCTCTCGCGTATACGATCGCGGAGTCGCGAGCATAACATAAGGTATGCCCATGAATCATAATACGTGCCGGAAGTAATTGCACCGTGCGAAGAACAAGAAAAGTAGATAAAAGTGCCAGGGGTAAAAGTGTCCGAATGCGTGCTAGGGAAAAGAGGGATGAAGGAAGTTGTTGAAAAGAGATGATGGAAGAAATAAGTAGATAAAGAAAACGTGAGGGAGATAGAGAGCGGGAAAGTGCGCAAGGGAAAGAGAGAAAGAAAGAGAGATAGGCAGTGTGATAGGAAGAGGGAAGAAGGGGAAGGAGAGAGAGTGTGTGTGTGTCATCCAGAGCTGACCGTATTTTTCATCCAGTGTGCGATCTTGCGTGTGCGCGAACGGTTGTGCTTTCGCGGTGTGCAAATGAGCTACGGCAGATCGAGCAGAAGCGATACGATATATCGGTAAAGAGAAAGACGTAAGTCGCGGCGACGAGTAAAGTGCGCGAATGTTGAAGCGCGCCGGAGCGTGCAAACTTGTTGATCCAGTCTCGCAGGTGAGAAGCAGGTGAGAAGCAGGAATCGGGAGGAGAGTCGAAGCGATCGTGGCCCGTACGAGTGCAGCAGCGGCCCACGGAGACCGGCTGCAATTATGACTCGCGAGGTACTAGCTAGGCCCGCCTTATCCTCGGGTTTGCTGATACCGGCTGTGGTGATGCTACTCGGCATACTGCGTTCCGGGCCAGCAGGTACGTCGATGGGCATGGCGTTCGCCGATGATTTCGAGCACAATCAGCACTTTTCAGCGAGAGAAGATCCCCTGGTCGTAGAAACTGCCAGCGGCCTCGTCCGCGGCTTCGGGCGCACCGTATTGGACCGCGAGGTCCACGTCTTCTACGGAGTACCATTCGCGAAACCGCCGGTGGGTCCACTACGTTTCCGAAAGCCGCTACCGGTCGAACCATGGCACGGCGTATTGAACGCGACGGTCATGCCGAACAGCTGCTACCAGGAACGCTACGAGTACTTCCCTGGCTTCGAGGGCGAGGAAATGTGGAATCCAAATACGAACATTTCCGAGGACTGCCTGTACATGAACATTTGGGTGCCGCGGAAGCTCCGGCTTAGACACAAGGGATCCGCCGAATCGGCCACCGATCGCCCGGGAGGTATGCCGATACTTGTTTGGATCTACGGCGGCGGATACATGAGTGGTACCGCGACGCTGGACGTCTACGACGCCGACATCATGGCGGCGAGAAGCGACGCGATCATCGCCATGATGCAGTACCGCGTCGGAGCCTTCGGATTCCTTTATCTGAAGGACCAGTTCGAAATCAGCGACGAGGCGCCGGGGAACATGGGTCTCTGGGACCAGGCGCTAGCGCTCAAGTGGTTGAAGGACAATGCAAGGGCTTTCGGGGGTGATCCGGATCTCATCACCATCTTTGGGGAATCCGCCGGTGGCGGTTCGGTGTCCCTGCACCTGATCTCACCGGTCACCCAAGGACTCGTACGTCGCGGTATCATTCAGAGCGGCACCTTGAATGCCCCCTGGAGCTTCATGACAGGCGAGAAGGCCGACGAGGTGGCTCGGGCCCTCGTCGAGCACGTCGGGTGCAACGCGACCATGCTCCAAGACGACCCTCTGAGGGTGATGGACTGCATGAGGTCGGTCGACGCCAAGACCATCTCCGTTCAGCAGTGGAACAGCTACGGAGGGATCCTGGGATTCCCTTCAGCGCCGACGATCGACGGGGTCTTCCTACCCAAAGACCCTCTAGATCTGGTCAGGGAGGCGGACTTTGAGGACACCGAGATTATTATAGGAAACAATAAAAACGAAGGTACGTTTGCATGCAATAAGTTTGAAAATTCATCGAAGCTGGACCGACAATAGAGGAGACCGCGCTTGATAGATGTCTCGGCTTTTTCTCTCTCCGCTAACTCTGTCCTACGAGAATCCATCCCCCTTTCCTTTTTCCCTCTTCATCCTCGCAAGCGCTTGGCATCGAATTTACATATAGTGCAGAAACTGGTGGGTCGTATTCTACTCTGAATGCAGAGTACACCCCTGAGATTTTGACCGCTTTAGAGCCGGGCTCGGAACAGAAATAAACGTTTAGCCTCGTCCGACGGCTCGGAGGAAATTTTTATTTATTTTCACTTCTGAACTTCGGAGTTCTAGATTTCTCGTTCGGAGATTTTCGAAATCCGGTGATTCATCGCGAGACTCGGACAGCGAATGGTATCATCGACATCCCGAAAGTTACGGACTAGATTGACGCAAGAATAATCTAATTGTAGGAAGTGATGTTTTATCGACGTAACCTAGTGCACTCGAAGATATCGAAGAAATATTGTCTCGATGATGGACTTTTGTATCTTTTTTTTTTATTGTGGTTTCCTTTTTAATATCAATGCAAGATATACTGGATTAGTCTTATTACTGATAAGGGTGACTTTCATAATCATTTATTGTTTATACTCTATATAATAATGAATGTTTAATAATAATAATTGCTGAAACACTGTGATAATGTTTACGTATTTAAGACAACAATTACTGCGAGACTTTCGTTGCAATCAGCTTCACCAAATTAAGACTGACGCTTCAACCATTGTTTTAAATTAATTAAACGTACGATGTTGATAATTGCATGTTTATTATTGGAATGGCAGAAATATGATCCTTAAATGTTATCTTGGATCATTTTATCCTTGATCGATGATTGTTAAATTACCCAAGAAGGCTTTAAACGATCGAACTATATGTGGTCCAATTATCATCTTTAAACGACACTATAGAATAGGGAATCGCAAGTATCCTGGCAAATCTTTTTTACAAAAAAGTAAATTCGGTTGAAAGTGACTAAACGCGAGCAAACGTCGAAACATTTCCGTTTAGTGCAGCATTTTAAGCGATGGACGAAAAACTGCCCTGTTCTATTTCGTTAATTGCGTACTTCGTTAGTAGAAGCGGTGGAGAATTCGGTTTGGTTTCTGTGTTATCGATCTTTTTCGTCAATTCGCTGCTGGTTCTCTCTCTCTCTCGATATTATAATTTATTTAACCTTTCTTATCCTTTATTTTCCCCGTTATCCCCGGCAACTCGGAGAGCCGAATTCCATATTGCGCGGTATTTTCAATTATGCTATGATTTGCATTAGACGCTCTCAAAAGGAATTAATTGGAAAACTCGATTCAGTTGCAGTTTACGAAATTGTGAAAAATTTATCTTTTCTTTAAAAACAGTCGATTTTCACCGTGAATCACGCAGTTGATAAGTTTGAAAATATGATGTCTGCTATTTTTGAGTATATGCTCTATATTTGTTTTGATTTTCTGTTTTGATGAAAAAGAACATCAGTATTATTTGGAATTCGAAAGTTTTCATTTTGTAAACATTGAGTTATAACTTTCTGTATTTACGAAGGTCTCGGAAATCAAGATGGAAATTGCAAAAAAAAAATTCAGAGTTCAAAAAGACTATCTCATTATAGCGTTATGTAATAACTCCTTTATCTATCTATTCGGGAAATTTCTCACGAGCAGTTTAAATAGTGAATTTGTCACTGGTAATGTTAATAAAATTATAAATGAATATTATGTCAATAAAACCATAACTCGAGTCCAACACTTCACAATAATTTCATTCGTGAAATTTCTGAATCCCAAATATCTTTGGACGTCCACTATTGGTCACGTTTACGTCCATTCGTCCACGAATCAAAAATGGACGTCCAGTGTACGTACATTATTCGTCCATTTATCAGAGTTTTTCGGCGGTCATAAAATGGACGTCAAATGGACGTACATAATTGGACGTTCAATGTATTGTCCATTATTTATTAGTTTTTTAAAAAATGGACGAAAAATGGACACACGTGACATTTCTAGTTGGGATTTGTTCAAGATTCTTCTAAGGTTCGTACATTGTTATTCCGAGGTTCGTCTATTATTCGTCCACTGTTGGTCCTTAATTAATCCGATATTCGTCCAAGATTCACACATAATTAATTCAATTTAATTGTACGTCCAAATTTGGTCCATTATACGTCCTTGGACGTCCACTGGATTGTCACCCGCATGAATATTAGACGAAAAATGGACGTCCATTGGACGTCCGGGTGTTAATTGGGATCGAGACGTGAATTTCTGGTATCGATTCTGATGATTAAGAAGAAAACGAACAAATTTTTGTAACATATGGTTGTCAATCGTTACCTAAAATTTTCAATTGTAAGTTGTCCCCTTTTAAACGCTCGCCGCGGATTTTCCATGAGCATATTGTTAAAATAAGTATACGGGAATATCGTAGATCTGTAATAAATTATTCGCGGAAGTCAATAAAACGCTGAATGCGGCAGTTGAATACGTTGTGTTCATTCGCATCGTTGTTGCTGCCCGTATGGACTTACACATAAATCGATTAGTATTCGCATTCTGTCGCGGGTAGAAAAGCGCACGTACGTAGTATGCAAGCATCGTTGTTCCAATTTTTCTTTTTTTTTTTTTTTTTGTTTCAATTCGGTTACATCGTCGATCCAATTACCGGAATACAGTTGACTTTCTCGACCCTGAACTTCACTATGACTCGGATTGTTACGCTAGCCTGTACATTAGGGGATGCCTATTGGCTAATATATGGCAAAAACAAATAAATAAATAAATTAGAACACGTGAAATGGAAATCCGTCAAGGGTAGTTATTTTCGACCTTGCATCAGTTCATATGTCGCTCGTGTCGTTATACATAAATCTCGTGACAGTTATATCATACGTAAAATTTATCGAATATTTCTTGCAGTAAACCTTTCAAAATAAAGATTAAAACAATTCTTGCGCAGTCTTTTATGTTTTGGGCTTATTTTGATTACGAAGATTTCGATGGAAAATGGCGCGGTACAATTTTCACCCACAATATTCAATAATTCAGTCCGGGCTACGTAATAACCAGTGATTATATACAAATAATACAAGCAATCAATACTGTTTTCACGCAGTCATAGAAAATTACGATAAACGAGCGCAAGCGCTTGTCCCTCACGAATGTATATATAGTTACAAAGAATCCACAATAGCTGCAATAGGTACATGATAATTGTACAATTAACGATTATAAAGGAATCCCGAGTGGTTAATTGATGTTTTCCAAACTTATATTCCCATAATGTCGAAACTGCGGTAATGCCAATAATAAGTATAAGTTCGCGTTTTCAGATGGTAAACATTATGCGGTAAGTCACGCATTCCTTTGAAAACGGCGTATCGATTCGATTCCGATTTAGTCGGTGAACATCGCCGCGAAATTATATGATTGCATTGAAATCAGAATGCGATACGGGAACAATTAAGCCAGCACAATGTCAAATCAATTATGCACGAAGACAGATTTGGTCAAAGGCTTTTAATCGATTCGCACGACGTGTGCCGATGTGACGCTATCTGCACCCGAATCTGGTCGAACGGTCTAGATTTGTTATATAGTGACTACAATGTATATGTATACGTATATATATACCGTGGATAGACGTGATCATAATCAACCCTGATGGATTTCCATGATTGAGACCAGTACGTCGCCTTCAGGATCATGCCGATGCTCTGCTGTCAGTTTCGGTGCAATTGCTGCGACCGCCTCTGCCATTATTATGCCTTTGTTCGGCGATGACAGCCATATGGAGCCCCGTATCTATCCTAACAATTGTATTGCCGGGACAGACCGATTTGAATACTGCGCCTCGTTACAAAATCGCCAGTATTGCCCGCGGTCGTTATTGTCCGGCGACAGTTTACGAACCAGCGCGCGTTTCGAAGATTTAAGACAAACAAAGCGATGCTAAAAATCGCGGGATCGATCAAATGCTCCATTTTGTAAAAGTGTCGAGAAATATTTTCATGTCAATAATAAAAAAAAACAAAAACAAAACATTTTTCCTTATTCTTTCTATTTAGGATAAAAACCGTAAACAATAGAAAAACAAAGAACAGTTGTTGTTGATATCTTTTGGCGTCTCATCATTCGGAATGTCGGAAAAATAAAGCAAATACGCATATACACTGTATTTTGCATGAGAAATCCCGAATCATTTTATTTCCTTTTTCGATTATCAAGCGAGATGGTCAAGAGTGTTGACAGGATTTAATGTATACGGCGACGGGGTGTCCCAGGCAGACGCATTCGAGCCGTGATTTCTGCTTCGTAAATATATACGTTACGCTTTTTTTCCCCCATTCTTTTTTATTTTTGTATTTTCTACGTTTTTCAAAGCATGTAAAAAGGTTATCACCGGCAAGTGTCACGGGCCAGATACATACACGCACGTGTTCCGCGGCGCACGTATCCATGCGAGCACACGTACGTTCAAATAACTGGAAACTCGGTCAGAAATGACCCAGTTCGCAAATTACAAAAACCATTGTCCCTGTCTTATTATATTTGCCGACGAGTCGTAATTTATTCGGGCGAAACTTGTTTAACGCGATTAAGCGCGTACTACTATATGTAAATACATTGATGTAACGTCGTCTTATAATGAAGTAATAAAATTTCGTTCTTACAGAATTTTCCTGTCATTTTAAAGATTAAACAGGGGTGTTTGCCCCTGAGGTATACTACTTTCTAATCCGATACGCTGTTATTAATGAAACAAGATTAAATTTTAGTTTTTTTTTTTTGTTACTTCAATTTTTTGGATTGAGAAATAAAGCTACTAGTCATCGAAGAGTGATTCTTATTCTTATTTGACTTGTGTCTTTTAAAAATATATGACATCCCGAGAAAAAAAAGTTCAGATCAAACGATATCTTTTCAGATCAGATTAGATCTAATGAGATCATATTTGATCCGAGTTATGGCCATATCTACAGAGA
>JAPYZR010006826.1:0-10781 GCA_030522945.1 Trichopria nigra
AATGGATTTTGAAATGGTATTTCCATTACGATTAAACACGTTTCTATCTTGATTAAAATTGTCTTTAAAATATACCACAATTTTGTTCATTCCAAAAAACAACATTTTCATATGTAAAATTTCACGTAATATTCTAACATTGGATCCCATATGGGAATTTTCAGTAGGGTAGCAATATAACTTTAAAATTTTACTTTGTAATTAAGTTATTTATTTAAGAACTTTGATCATTCGGTCAAGTAAACAAGACTACTAAACTAATTAATTAACAGCTTACTAATTAATTAATAGCTAACTAATTAAGCCCAACAATATTAGCGTATAAGGCACGCTGTATACATTTCTCCACAAGTGGTGGTGGTTGAGATGCAATTGCACATAATAATATGAATTTCACACATATATATATATATATATATATATATATGTCAAATTGACTTCCATTGAAGCATATATAATTTAATATTACATTACAATTGTAATACTGTTCATGAGATAAGTGAAAGAATCAATGCGATGATCCCGAACTCTGAAAAATCCAATTTCAGCGGTGCAAAAGTAGAATCACGCAGGATTAATTATTGTTCATTCGGTAAAGTAATTTTCTATCGAGAATCGTTTTTATACGTTACTAAAGCTCATATTAGATTTTGTACGAATATAGCTCCTTTTACTACATCTTTTATTATATATCATTTATATATAATAAATCTTTTATATATATATATACCTTTTATTATATATCGAATCGTCTCACTTTCTGTATGCATTTTTCGAATGTTTTCGTCATTTCGAAAAATTGGCAAGAGTTTTCATTATCAGAAATTTGTTTATTTTGTCAATTATTAATTGACTAAATTAATACTTGTTATGTTTTAAAGAATCGTTTATAATTTTTCATAAAAGTTCTGTAATTTTGACGAAGATTATTTTATAAATTTTTCATTTCAATAAGTTTATATGATATGTTTGTAACGTTGTTATATTTGTTTATGTAACTTAAAATCTTTGCTATCTATTTTTAATGCTTTTTATACTTTTTCGATTCAATGTTCGATTTTTCTAAATTCTTGATTTATTCAACTTTGATATACAAGTAACTGAACCAACATGTACATTTCTAACGAATCAAAACTTTTATTTATTTTTGATTTAAATTTTGTATTTGTATTAATTCATACGTTTCTGCGAATTCATTTACTATATAATTAACGAACAACATGAAACACCACTTTATTGAGAGTGAATGAAATGATTTTTACTCGCCGTAAGTGAGAGAAATCAGGCATTTAGTATATGACCATGAATCTTATTAATTTTACATTATTTTCAATAATTTTATATTTGACAGCCATCTTCACAGCTTTCTCTTTCAAAAAATACAAAAATTGATATAAAATTTAGATTTTAAAATTCACAAAAGAAAACGATATATTTTTTAAATTATCTTAAATGTAAATAAAAAATAAAAATTAAAAATAAAAATAAAAAATAAAAGAAAGAAAGAAATATATATAAATATATATATTTTTTTCTGAAGGTCCACACAATAGGACCGAAACGGCAATTCATTTATTTAGTCAAAGATTTAATTTCAATAGTACATAAAAAAATAAACTACAACAGTCGTAAAACGAAAAATTTGTTATTAACGAAATAGATAATAAATAAAGAATAAACATGTCTTCCATCTGTTAAAAAATGATAAGAAATTTATTCGAAAAAAATGCACTCGTTTCACTCACTTTCTTTTTTAGTTTTACTCCAAAAATAACGTTCATCGTAAACAATATAATTACATGTAGTTAATGTAATCAATGTATATTTATAATGTAATCAATGCAGTTAATGAAGTTACTTCAAACAAAGTCAAAATTTGGAAGTTTAGTTAAATCCACCACAAGGTTTCGTTCAGGACGTCAATACGGCAAAGCTGCTAAAAACGAATTGGACGAAACTGTGAGCAACTCTGCTGAACTTGGTAAGAGATTAATGGCGCCGATCGAACCGAAACGCACACAAGTCAAGATGTATATAAATCGTTGCACTTTCGAGAAGAAGTTTAACGTGCCAACGATATCCGTCGGCCAAATGTCTGCGAGCTTTTTACCTAAATTTGTTTTTTTTTTTTTTTCAATGAAAATTTAAACAGCAGTAACCGTGAGGTAAATATTTTCGCGATGTCAACTTTACGACGTAAAATTTCGGTCATTTTATCACGTAAGGCAATCGATATATGTTTGATATTTATGAATTTTGGTGTAGCAAAATAAGCTTATTATTATTATCATAGCTTTTGGCAATATTTTCTAATTTATAGAATTCTGACCCGCATGAATTTTTTTTTTTTTAATTTTTTATATTCGGTTTATATTAAAACCGAAACGTTTCGTCATTGTCATTTTCATATTAATTTGAATGTATTATGGACATAAAATTATTTATTTTGAAAATAAATTTGCCATCAACATTTCATTTACGCATATATACATTCAAGTCCTAAACTGGACATTCAAAATAATGTAGAAATTAAAAGACTGAAATGTGACGAAAATAATTCTAAAGTTTTTCCAACAAAAGTTTAAAGAAAAAATTATTTTTTTCGTCAATAATGCCTATAAATACAATTCGTATAATAGATCAAGTGAAAACAGCCTTTCTATAAATATCCAAGTTCAAAATAGACAACGTATTTTGTAACCACTAACATACGCACCTAAAATACACCCGGTTCACGTAGTACAATATAGACACACGGTATAATTATTATTCGTGAAATAACATTTCCTATTATTTACTTGAACATAATGCTTGGGGATAATGCGATATTAGCTGTTAATTAAACAACGAAATTTGCAAATAATCTCCATTTACGAGTGTGTTTAAATGTCAAAAATTAACGATCTCGCTGTTTACGATGTAAGTTTCGTATCATCATTAAAACTGAAATGTATATTCCTGTATAATGATAAATAAATAGAAGTAAACGAAAACAACGAGTAGTAAAGTAATAACGTGACATATTTTTTCGTGTCATTAAAAGTAACTTTCTCTTTCATTTTTTACGTTTCATTCCCGCGTTATGAAAGTACGATACTTTTAATTTCGAAGCTATATGACTTGAAAATATACATATACACGATAACAAATGAAAAGATATGACTAACTTTATTTCGCAAACGTACCGCGTGCAAAAACTCTGGAGGATAATTCACCCTTTGTTTCGCGTGAAAGATACCTTCAGCTTTGTTACCTACATTTCTGAGCTGATGTGAAATTGCAATATGCATCACCGAAAAGCCTGATAAATCGAGCCCATTTTATAAGAAACTTCTTATTTGATATTCGTTTTCTATGAGTGTCGTCTATCCTAATAATACTTTTAGAAACAAAACCATTTGCAAAAATATTTTTCGAGTTTATCTTTCATTTATTCAACAATTAATTACAAAACTTGGTTATTGATTATTAAAATTGTTATAAGTATAATTAATGTTTTGCGGAAATATTTTTATTTTTTATTGTACCTGAGATACAAAGATACGAAGGTTAGAAAAAGTGTAACTTATTTTAACAAAATGTAAGATTATAATCTCAAATAATTTATGCCACATTAGAAATTGTTACTATTTTTATTACATTTTTTTAAAATTATTATAAATTTATAATTTATTAGATATTGTTCATTCTAAATATAGATGAGCGAAGAAATTATCCATCATTCATATGTACTCATCAATTTTGACAATGGTGTAACAATTTCGTAACAACTATATAACATTTACGTATAACTATTACAGTCAATGTTTGCAGGGCTTCTTTTATAAACAAGACTATGCTGGTTTAAACTTTTATATTCGAAACCTGATCGTTGAACAATTATCACTTTTTACCACCGTAGCTCATTGAAAAAAAAAAACAGATATTTGTAATTACATCTGTTTGTGATCTTACTCACTTATAACGTTTTATTGAAAAATAATTGCGGCATCACTATATATTTTTCAAATAAGATGGAAAAATGTCTTGATTATATGAATTTTATGAAAATAAAATAAAATAACATTGAGCTTTGAAAGCTCTGGAAGGTCTTGTTTATATGATTATATATAATAGGATATTGTACAGAAAATATGTTTATATGTATTTCTATTTCTATTTATATATATACAAACATCTTTTCTATACAATATCCCAATGGCACAAACAGTTTCATCGAAATCAAGTGAATTTTAGCATTTTTGCTCAGTATATTAAATACGCCATTTTGAATATATAAATTTGGACTTTCTTATTCATGATCAGCGAAACGTAGCGAGTTTCGTTGAAATTTAATACATTAAAAGTATTTCACAGACTCAAATTTACTATATAGGGATAATGCGTTAAGTCCCCTTCAATAGAGCTATTGAGTAAAAATCATGGTGAATTATTACTTTGGAAGTATATATGAACACATCTGTTCAAGGACAATGAATATTGTGCTTATAGAAAGACTGAAACTTAAAGGTTTCGTGGACTTGATAAAATGGGACAGTTTTTTTTTATTGGCTTCAAGAACAATGCATAGAGCAGTAAACATTTTTGGGTTTGAATTGTCGTTGGTGAATATTCTTAGTACCTTTTTAATCGTAGACTTTTGAAAATCTGTTGTGACAATAATTGCCCAAGTTTATTATACGATGTAAATATCTGTATATTTTTTGTCGTTTCTTCTTTTACATATTCTGCAATTTTCCACTGATTATCGACATTAATTTTCCTCCAGGTGTAACAAAACATTGTAATAATTTTTTCATACGATTTTGTCGGTTCCGTTATTCGTTTATTTAATTAATAACAATAAATGTAAAATTTTAATATTAAATAATGTCCTTCTTTAAAATTGAATTGTTTTTAATATTTAAAAATTAAAAATTAAGATAAATATGAAACGAATTAGGTAAAAAAAATTCAAAATGACAATAATAATAATAATAATATTATTTATTTATTTATTTATTAATAAAGGGACTAAAAGTCCTTACAATGTAATAAATAATAATAACAAAGCATTAAAACTAAAAATCTGATTAAATTTTTTTAAGAAATAAAAACGATTTAACAACTTGAAAGAGATGAAAGAATCAAAACTAAACTCATAAAAGGATTTCATTTTATAAGAGTGGAAGTTTAAAAAAAAATTTTTTTTTTGTTAAAAAATCAGCACGATCGTCAGCTCTCGAAGATGATTTTCACGAGCAAGAAGGTTCACTGTACGATGAAAGAATGTCTGAATAATGACAGGGCACACTAAAAAGTGTAATTATAAAATTCAACTTTTCACTGCATAAAATAATAATAAATAGTTTTCTTCATGAAGAAAACTGGCGCCGAAACTTTAAACGCAAATTTCTCGGTGTTTTTCAAAACAGTGTATATATATACGAAATCTCAAGTTCTAATCGATAAATCGACTTGAAATTTTGCACTTCGATTCTGTGGAATAGTAGTCTCGGAATGAGGGCCCAGGATATTTTTTTGGTTTTAAAAAAAGTGTTTTATTTTATTAATGGAAAAATACATCTATTTAAATAAAATAAATATATATATTTTATTTATTTTAGAATATTTATTATTATTTTATTATTATGATCATTATTATTATAATTATTATTAATAATGCATATGAAATGACGTAGATATAAGATATAAAGCAGAAATCTCAAAGCCAAATAAATAAATAAAATATTTCGAATTTTAAAACTTTAAAAGAGTACAGTTGCATAATATCTTGATCGCATATCTTGATCGTTATATATTCGAATAGATATAATCTTGTCGCATCGACATTAAACAGAATACAAATAACTATTGTTAATATTTTATACAGAAACCACGTCATGGAACAATTAGAGATATTACTGCCCTCAATCAAAAATTACTTCCTATGCATACATATGCATTCTACGCGAAGTAGGTAATAAATTTTCATTTACCTTTACGGAGCTTATACAAGAGATAAGCCATATTTTTTAATCATTGTTAGTGTTCCTCTAAAATATACGTGTATACGTGATCGTGAATTTTAAAGAAATGAATTATATCTTTATATATGTAGGGCAAAAACACTTTTATAAATATGGGGTTTTTAGAACATGTGTCCTCTACTACATATATATATAGTATATATAATAAAGCTATATATACATTTAATATTAAATTGAAGGAGCATTTTACAATTTTATGAAAATGTATTGTTATTTCAGAGTTAACAGTAAGTGTGTTCATTTATTATTCGTTACCATTTCCAGCATTTGTGCCATGAAAAATTGTATCTATTCGTGGAAATTATTGATTTACCTATATATTAAAACCCGGTTTCATATGTTTACATTTTTGCATGAACAGCGATCAAACTGGCATGTATATAATTTCCATTATGCACAAGTTTAATAAATAAAATTAATTTTTTACAGAATTACTTAGGGGGGGTTCGAAAGTAGAGCAGTTATCGACCTAACCTAAAATGTAAAAAAGTGCAGATTTCAAATTATTGAAAAGTTTTATCGTAATGTGGACTCAGATACTGTAATTATCTACAGTACATATGTGATAAAAAAATACCAGTCAAATCTGTTGAAAATTGAATGAGAAATTTCGGAAATAAAAACAATGTTCTTTAAATTTTATTTCATGTCACTGATATTTTTCTTTCTTTTTTTTTAATCATATTTATTATGCATAATTATCAATAATTTTAAATTTGCATTTGTTTACTTTCTAGGTTAGGTCGGTAACTGTTCTACTTTAGACACCCTTAAATATTAACTCGGCCGGTACTTATCGATTCTACCGTGTTGTCATTTTCTGCTGTATTATTTAATATTTTTCATCCGTTTCCATCAAATCTCATTAAAATTCTGTTTTCCGCTTTCGTTTATTATATTTTTGTTATCTATAATACTTTTGTGTTAGTTTTTCTGTTATTTTTTTATATTGATTTTTTTATTAGATTGAATAGCCTATTAATATAGAATATTACATCAAGCAGATTCAGATTTTTTTCAGAGAAAAAATGCAATTTTTTCCTTAATTTGCATATTCCATTATTTCCAACTTTATGTATGTATCTAATTTACATCATACTTCCATGTTTGTTTTCGTTACTTCAATATATTGATGTAAAAATATTTGTACAAATAGAATGATTTCGCTATAAACTTTAAGAACGGATTTTCTCTTTTATATGCATGTTTATCTGCTTCCATCAATTTATGTCAATCTTTATAGAATTTTTGTTGTTGTTTCGGTTTCATTCTCAAGTATTCGAAATTATTATTATTTTACCTTAATTTTTTAGAAATATAATTTATTTCTTTTCATTTTCATTCGATTCGCGTATTTTGCGAATTTCCTTCTACTCAACTATATATATATATATTTTTTTTTTATTTCCTTTACTTTTCACTTTTTACAATTTTTATTACTTTCAACGGTTTTCCTCTATTTCTGGCAGCTTTATCAACTTTTCCTTCTTGAAAGTTGTACATTTTCTCAGTTTCGACTTATATTATCAATATCTGTCAATTTTCATTTAGTTTCTTACATTATTGGAAAATTTTGTCGTTTCTTTTTATTTCGCCAGTTTTTCCACTGTTTTTTCTTTTTTTTTTAAATTCTTTAACTGTTCTTTTTGTCAGTTTCCATATTCTCTTTTGATCTTTTATTCATTTCTTTATTTATTTTTTTATTTATCTTTAACTATTTCTTTAATTGTTGAAGTTCAAGTATTCTTTGTTCTCGACTCTCCGAAAGAATTTTTACTTATTTTCGTCTGTATTCGATAAACTTTCGTTTCTTATTTTTCAATAAAATATTCATTTGCTTTCGACTGATGTATCTTCCGCCATACATTTTTCTATTTTTTTTCTATTTTATATATCACATTTTTTAACTATGTTTTTCAATTATTTATTTTTATCAAATCCCTTTAAATCTTTGTCTATTTTACCCATCGTTTTTATTAATATATCTATTCATTTTTGTTCACATTGATTTAGCGTTGAATTATTAATTTTTTATCGAATAAAAAAAAAATATTTCTTTTTATTAAGAATTATTTTATTACTTATTTTTTGGCTTTTAATATATTTTCAAACAATTATATCTGGGTTTTCATTTCATTTTTGTCTGTCTCGCCAATCCTTTATCACTTGTACTTGTTTCCTTTATTAAGTTCCGTCCTTTTTTAACATTTATCTTTCGATTATCACTGATTTTTCAACAATTTTCACTGACACGCTGACAAAAATACAGTTCGCACCATTTTCATAATACAGATCTCCACAATTTCTTGGAGTGAAATTTCACTCTTAATGAATTGCGCCACTTTTCGAAACAGTGACTTTTCACTTTTCATGAGTAAGATTTCATACTTTTTGGAGTGAAATTCGATTTCACTTTCGAGCGAGTCCAAGTATTTACACTCTGGAAAGAGTGAAATGTCACTTATAAAACGGGGAAATTCACACTTTCAAAAGAACGACATTTCACATTTTCTGGAGTGAAATTTCACTCTATTCCTAGTCGAAGAATCTACATTTCAGAAAGAGAAAAATTACACTATTTTGAAGAGTAAAAACTCAATTTTTGAAAAGTGTGGTTCGATTTTCAAACTTTGTGGAGTGACATTCCACTCTAAGAAATTTAAAGAGATATGCGAAGTAAAATAGTTTGTGTCTATAATTTAATGGTTCAACAGTGCTATAATTGATCAGCAGTTAATTAAGTCAACTATTAAAGTATTACATATTTTACACGTATACTCTTGAAATTTCATGGAGTGAAATATCACTCTGAAAAAGTAAACATTGAGCCACTTTTGAAAAGAGTGAATTTTCGCTCTTTAAGAGTGATATTTCACATTTACTTTCTGAATTGGAATTTCACCTTGTTTGCGGTGATGAAACGATGAATTTAGACTTGGTAAAAATTAAAATGTCACTCTTTTGAAGAGTGAAAATTCACTTTTTTGAAATAGTTGTTCGATTGAAATAGTTGTTTCGATTGTCAATCTTTGCAAAGTGAAATGTCACTCCAAGAAGTAGTTTAGAGATTTCTAAACTGAAATATTTGGTTTGTGCAATTTGATGGTTCAATAGTGCCAATGCACATTAGCAGTTAACTCAATTTTGGTGTTTCCCAGCAAAAAAAAAAAAAAAAAAAAAAAAAAATTTAGTTTGAAAAATAAAAAAGAAAAAAAAAAAAAATAAAAAAAAAAAAAAAAAAAAAAAAAAGAATTAAAAAAAAAAAAAAAAAAAAAAAAAAAGTGTACTTGATTATCATCCAATCATAATCATCGATCTTTCATTCGCGAGACTTTCCACCGCATAAACATACAAGTGATCCAACGTCACTCAAAATGAGCAGAACTCTATAACTGACGTCCTCCGTTGGCACTTTTCGCTCACGTATTCGCACTTTTTTTAAATCCTAGTGTAGGTAACAATGGTAATACATCCAGACAGAATGAATAAACTTCACTTGACATCCAAATTGTAGAGCTTTCGACTCTGGAAGGCGACGCGACGTATGACTCGGCGCGAATGACTGCTGGACGCAGATCTTTCGTTCGATCGTGAAAAACGCGAGATTGACCATTGTGAAAAGTGTAACGCGATTATTCGTTTCACGCGAAAGTAAAAAAAAAGTTTCGTGAAAAGGCACGAAATGGCCAACTTTGCAATTTGGCCATCCGTCACAATTGTAACCACGCAATCACGGCATTAAAGTCCCCTACTGCTGGGAAATGCCACATCCTGTACGCAACAGGCAAAGCATTCAGAGGATGCTGAGGATGACGAGGAGGCGATGGATAATACGCATGTATATATATAGTATCGGGATCGATTGACAATGGAATTTGCCATTTTTTTCATTGTCTGGAAAATTATATATATATATATAGCTTTGTCCCTAACTTTTCGAGAATTCCCACTGGACCCCACAAGGAGCGAGCGCAAAGCTCGGCCAAGCACTGCCGCACCGACGAGATGCCCGTGCGTTATTATTGCTAGGCTCGCTATTATTACTGTAATTCGTGTCACGGCAAAGTAGAGGCCCTGGCAAATAATCAAAGTGCGACTCACCAAAGACGTCGTCGGCGACGATGACAATGTCAGCGCCTAGGGCCTCCGACGTCGACACTGGCACTTTATTATTATTATTATTATTATTATTATTTTCTTTCCTTTCCTGTTTGGTGTGATCTTTTTAAATGTGTAATTTTTTTTTTTTTTTTTAACAATTTCTTTCGTTCATTCACGTCTCGCGATTCGCCATCCTGATTGGCCGGCAACCGTAAGGAGGGGTATATAGAGATACACGCACGGGGAAGGATGGCGATAAGGCGCGACCGAGGACACTGACTTTATTACGGACCGGGAGGACGACTCTGTACGAGTATATGTGCGAGAGGGTTCGCGGCGAATATCGCACTGAGGGTAGTTTCCGTGGCGGCGCTACTACGCCACCGCCACCCTTCGTCGAGCTCACTCACTAGCGCGCGGCTCGATCCGCTATTGTTTCCGAAAACGATTGGCTTGTTTGCGTGCTTTTTAAAGCTCGCCACTCGGCTAAAGTCACGAGTCGTTTGACCGACGCCCGAGGCTCTTCGTCTTGAGACGTTCCGTCGTCTTGAGACGTCCTCAAGCACCAGGTGGCAATTTTTTCTTCGACAATCGGCCAAATAGAAATTCAATTAATTGCTTCGAGATGTACAATCTTAGAAGGTATATATA
>JAPYZR010006828.1:0-20031 GCA_030522945.1 Trichopria nigra
AATAATTAAAAAGTAAAGGTTATTTTTTTGATAAAAATGAAATTGATATAACGGTAGAAAATGGTTTTTACTGTTTTTTTTTTTTTTTTTTTTTTTTTTAGTTTGTTCATGACATGAAAATTGTGAATTTTTTATTGTTACATTCCGTTTAAATATAGAAATCAGTGTTTTATTATTTTAAGAAAATGTTTCGTTAATGTTACAAATGTTCATTTGCAATGAGAAAAATATTAATTCAATATTATTGTAGCTTTTATTTATTATTATAAGGATGTAATGCTTTATAAAAACACGAATGTATAGTTTCTCTTCCTGTATAGTTTTTAATTCATGCAAGATTATATAATATAGAAATTTTCGAAAATAAAAAATAAACCCCCAGGACCGTAATGAGACAAACCTTTCTGCAGAATAACGTGACAAAGCAAAGCAAGGTTATATAAAACAAAATCGATAAACCACGCAATGCATTGAAAATTAGCAAGGATAATAATTTATACTTAAGGTAAGAATATGACGGAGTAATTAACAGGAATATTACGTCAAGCTATTCGTAATGAAAGGTAAGAAAATATAATAAAAGCAATATTCCACGATAACGAGATGAAAGTAAAAAAGGTAACAGACATTTTCCTCGGAGAAAGATTTTAACGAGGTATAATAAAGTTCTGAAATTATGAAGAGAAAGAGTGAACTAACATGTAAAGAGAACTAACAAATATTTGATATTTAATTATTAAGCTCAATATAATTCAGTGAAATAAAACTTTGACAATACAAGCATTAAAGTACATCTTAAAAAAGCAGGAAAGCGTAGGACTAAGAGAGAACAAAAATAGCATAAACTCTCGGAGAAAAAAATTAAATGAGAGATAAATTGCTTTTCCGTTGCGAAAAGAGACATTTAAAAACAGAGAAGGCCATGTGTGGACGCCGCGGCGGAAGGTAAATAATAGGAAATGAAATAAAAGAGATGGAAATATAATAACGTAAAGGGAGGGAGGGGTAAATTAAAAAGTTTGGAAGAAATCTTAACCTGATGTAAACGGCAAAAACCGAAAAAATTTAGACGATTAAACGTCACTGAAATGTAATTAAACGAATTAAAAAGGAAGTAAAAGTAGACGATATAGAAGAAGAGACAGGACAAGAGGAACATGAATTACCGCATTAATTATTTGGATATTGGAGAATTCTACTTTAGCGATGATTTAGGGTAATTTGGAAGAAGAAAAAGCAAAGAGGAATAGATGAGCGACAGGTTATCTTCCCTTCTTTGACTGTGTTCGTTAATCTCGTATACGAGCTTTATATAAGTTTTCTCTTTCGTGCAGCCCTTCCTGGTGGGTTTATGAGGAAAATCATGAAGAGGGCACGCTTTCCTGCCTGTCCATTTTTCTTCGTGACTTGAACCACGACTTTCCTTCATCGAGTGAACACATTCTTTTGTCCTTTGGCGGAGTTGAGTTTGATAATTACAACGATTTTTTTTTTTTTTTTTTTCTTTTTAGGGAGCAAAACGTAAACTTTAGGGAATCATATTTAATACTATTTTCGTTTCTGGTTTGTGACGAGAAAATTCTGGACCATACACTAGTACTACTTTCGGAAGTCTATATATAGGGTGTTTCGAAAACAACCTGCAACAGTACGTGGATATGTATTCCGTATGAAATTATGAATAATTTAGAATTTGCTGAAATTAAAATCAACAAAATTAGAATTCAAACAATGAACGTTAAAATTTGACCAATAAAAAGTTCTACTGCGAGAGGGAGCAACGTGTCACCTAATGTTCTGATTGGTTAAAATTAAAATGCATGGCATTAAAATTCTATGATTCGGATTACATTTTACATCGTGAAATCTATTGTAATTTTTAACTTCACGCCAAATGTATCCAAGGTTTTAGACGAGAGTTTTGGGGCGCCCTTTATATGAGTTGGTTATCCGCCAAGGATATATAAGAAGGGGGATTTCCGTGAATTGCGATGAATACATTACACGAAGTGTAAAAGTCTCCTGAGATACGGTGCGTTTCGTACAGTGAGGGTACGAAAATGGTAAGTTTTAATTAATCAACGAAAAACGAATTTTCTGTATTTGCAAAGAAATGGCACTTTAGATTCGCACTGTGGTCGTAGAACAAACCTATCTTTGTGCCTGAATAATGCTTATAAACGATATTGTGTGCGGAGTAAGAACGATTTGAAATGTAAAAAAAAAAATAACTTTTTATATACACCTAAAAAATGATGTTAAATAAATGATTATTTTTATTGATATACATTTATCAAGATTTATTACAATATATATCATTGTCAATGGTACCATATAAATTGATCGCGCAGAATTATTTTTTACAGTTCAATCGTACATGAGTGCTCTTGAATTTTTTATTATATCAAACAATCAATTTTTGACGTCACATTCATTTTAAAAACGTTTCATCAAGGTGCCTTCAATAGAATCGCTCGGATGCACGTGGGTGTGTTTTCTTCTTCCATCTAACATTCCCTGACAAAGAAAGAACATCACACGAGTGCACCCAAGTGGTTCGTGAAACTCAACCAATTATGTGCAGCGGCCTTAACCCTTATTTATCACTTGAGATCGTCATTTATTATGTTGAAATACAAAATAGGGTAGGAGCTGCAATTAAGCGTTTAATGAAATATTAACCACATGTTGAGCTCATTCTACCGGCAATAATTTAACAAAATTTTATTCAATTAATCATATACGTTTCGCGAAAATCGCACGTACCGTTGTGTTCGTGACATTTATTTAAATTCATTTGTTTATTTAATTCGTATAAATGAGCTTTTAATATTTCAGTTTTTCGGTAGCTTAATTTAATAATGAACAAATTTTCGGGTTTTATTAATTTTGATTTATTTCTAGGCGGTAATTCAAAGCAATATATATAAATGTAATAATATATGGTCGTATCACGTAAAGCGTACCCAAAAACCTAAGGAAATTGATCCCAAGTCTAAACTTTTTTTTTTAATTCAGGCAGTAATAGGTTAATTTAAGAGGAACTTTAAATTAAGTTAAGCGGCCTCCTTTTACTTGAAAAAAATTTATCAAGAAGGATCGTATAAAGTCATTTGGCGACAATATTCCGCAAAAAAATAGTGCAACAACGTCAGACAAATCCTCTCAAATAAAGAAGATTTCTTTTCAATGTACATGAAATATTTCAAAATCCGGCAGACGGAGATTTAACGGCCCTTTAATATTAATGGAACATTGAAATCCTATTAGAACTTTTAAAAATGTATATGAAAACTGCTGACCAGTTAACGCTCAAAATAGTTTCAAAACAATAGCGCGTGGACACATTGCAATTTTAAAAATCCTTCATTAATTTATATTCAAGAATTTCTGGCGACGATGAAAAAGCCAAACGTAGTAAACTTTGAAATTTTAATTTTATTATCAACACGATATAATATCGAATTAAAAAATGTTTAACAATAATGGCGGTTGTTCATATAGGTCTTAAAAAAAATATTAAATCCGGCGTATTTTCTTGTGAAATACGTATACTATATGTGTATTTTCCTTGTGGAGTCGTTGCTCGACGTACCGTGATTTTATTAAATTTTCATGAAAATATTAACGACGCACGAACAGACGGGAATACGCATTTACGTCCATAATAAATATCAACAAAACCTAAAATTTCAGTGAAGTTCCCGTAATCGTATTAATTACTTTTTAATTATTTATTCACGTTACGGAGATAAAATCGTTTAATGTACATGTAAAATAAAATATCAATGTTACATTAATTATATGAATGTATAAAAGTTACAAATGTAAATATAAATGTGTGTGTGTGTGTATCGCATGGGTATTAGTAATCATGATTCATTTGAGATTATTCGATATCGACAGTGGTTTTGGCTCCCTATGTTTTGTCTGCACGGTTCGGCGCAGATAACGGGAATAAGCGGAGTTTCACGAGGGACAAAAGGTCGCGGAACGGTCATTATCAATCGAAGTTTCCTCGTCAAAAATGACTCGTACAGAATCGAGACTTGCCCAGGGGAAAATAACTTTTTGACAGTTCAATAATGAATCTTCTTGTCGTTTAGTTTTTTTTTTTCGTGAAACGTATAGATACGTAAGATTGGAATGTGTCGAAAAACGATTTTCCCCGGGTCAAAGTTTACCATTTTCTTGTTATACATTTTATCAATACACGATCACATATTATTGTTTATGTCCGACCCTTTATTTTTACCTACTGGTACCTTAGAAATCGTTCTAAATCAAGTGAAGATTTCCTATTTTCAAACTAACATTTTTTATCGCCTAAAAATGAGTAATTTCCAAGGCATCGATTCATTAATCTTCTCGGGGAAACTTCTCTGTATAGAAGAATGTTTTCGAATATTGTAATGAATTTCTGTGTTTTGACATTCGCGTCGACACGCGGCCTGAACCGAGAAAAGATTCCCCCGTGGATACGATCGGGAAAACTGTCGTTAGACAATCGAGGACGCGCGATACATCGATAAAATGATGTCAAACTTATTCAACCGACGTGATTATTCCGCGCAAAGGAATTCACTCGCGTTCTTTTCACTTGCTTTTGTCAAACAAAATACCGTTGGAAATGGGTATTAAATTCCCTCTGAATTTCTTGGACCGAATGTCAATTTGCTTTTTTTCAGCAGCAAACTCTTCAATTTAAATAATAAGACATAGAGCTGCAAACATTAATGCACAGAGCAATTTTCAAAATTACGCTTGGACTGGTGGGTAGCAAAAAGCGATGGAAATGGGTATTTAGTTAAGCGGACTCTTGATCGGAAGTACCGTCATTCCATTGGATCGATTTCATAAAAATGATTTATGATATAATAATGATCAGTGCAATCACTGTAAGATATTTAGAAAGAAAGCAACGTGGCAAAGCTAATCGCGTACCTTCAAAACGTGAGCAATACCCACTCCCCTACCCAGGTAGAAGTTATCTATATTCATTAGGAGCAGTTTTATTTTTATTTTTTTTTAGTTTGAATATCAATTCCACATTTTGGTATGACCTGATATACTGCAAACGTTAAAGAAAGGAGATTGGGAATGTGACAACATAAAACAATGAAAATATTCCTTATTAGCCTAATCAAAAAGTAGCAATAATTCGTTTCCTACTCCCAAAGAAGAAGCAAAGAAGTCAGAAATCCAATTCGAAGTGTACAAAAATAAGAATTCAAATATACGAGAGACGTTATGAAAACATTTAACAACGATTACAACGTGCCCAACAGAGGTTCCCCTGAGCGTTACCTATATAACTGCACGTAACAATAAAACATTTCATCGCGTAACGGGTTTTCAATTTGGGTGACTTCTAACTTTGTTCCATTCCCGCAACAACTCTGGATGAAACGACTGTTCGACAGGATAATTTAATGTCGACTCCAAAGTTGTTAATGACCACCGACTCGAAATACGCTCGATTCAGACCGAAATAAAGTCCAGCTATTCCCCCCGCGAATATTAAAAAAAAAATAATAATGTAACGAATAACAATCGACCATACCAGAAAACCGCGAAGCAATTTCCATCCTTCGCAGTGAGCCGCGATTAAAAAAAGCGCCTTATCGGCCCGCGCCCGAAACACTTTCCCGGAGGATCCAAAAGTCCCTTTCTTCCTCTTCGATTTCGCGCACCTGCAAGCCATATAATAGCGTGGTTCCCGCGGAGGGAAGTTGAGTAAAAGCTGGAAGGAAGAGGCGGAAGTGAAATTTAATAAAATTTCATCCCCTTCACTCCCACTGCCAGTGTAAAAGCGCAGGTATAGAGAAAGACAGTCGGCGAGGGAGATGGGTATAGCGAGGAGGAGCGAGAACTCCGACGATAGGTGTCCGCTGTGCGACAGGGATGAAAATAGGATCGCACGGCCGGGTCCGTTGGCGGTCACCATGGCGACGCAGCTTCCGCGCCCTGTGACGTCACTGCTCCATCGATCTGCAGTCCGCGTGCTTATCACGCGCAAACCTCCAGATTCCCCGTCCTGCCCTACCTCCCTACCCTTCCACATCCCACCCCCAACCCTCGCGCACATAAGCGAGCAAACGCGCGTGCATACAAATAGGTGCGTGTAATAGGATAGAGGACGGTATGTACGCATACGCACATGCGAGGCACGTACGGAGAAACTATCGCCCACACATCGACACCGAAGGAATGACAGGTTTGTACCCCCATGGGGCTGAAACGTCGAGGAAATTCGCATATACGAGTGAAGCATCGTATGTGTCACTCGGAGATAAACAAACATTAAGGGAGAGGAGGGACGGGGAGTAGGGGACCTGGAAAACAATGGATAACGATTGTGCACGAATAGTATAAAGATACGAGTAAGAGAAGTACGTAGTCTACAAGACAGACTGACGAAAATAAAAAAATAAATAAATAAATAAACAAAAACCGTGAGAATCCATGCACATATGTACTAGTGGTCACTAGTGACCGTGGACGAGGGAAAGAAAGAGAAGTAATGAAATTGAAAGAGAGTTAGGCGATAAGTGGGAACTAGAGGAAGATCGAGTCAGAGCGAGACGAAACGGGGAAGACAAAGACAGACAACAGTGGGAGAGAGAGTGGGGAGGGGCCGGGAGAGGGAATTTAGCCGCGCACGCGAAACGCGGCTTTATAGTACACGCGGGGAAAGTGTGTAACCTTGCCGTGGCGAGGGTGGATATCGAACACCTGCACGACAGGTGAATCGTGTATACACGCTTGGAATTTCACGTATATACGCGTGTGCGTTTCCGCGCCGGTATTTGATGTATGGGCGAGAGTAGCCACTGGGCTTTCGCTCCTATATACACTGATGCAATTTTTTGTTTGCTTGTACCCACGTGGTTATATGGATGTAACACGATTAGCAGTCGAGGTGATTTGTTTTTTCGGCCGGTGCATCGTGCGGTGGGTTGCTCGCCCGCGCATAGATCACAAGTTCGGATTGATGAATGATCGATGACGAACCGACTAATAGCTGAATGAATGTTTGGTCGAGCGATTTTTTTTTCGCGAATTTGACGGGTTTGTTGGCATTGCTCTGACGAACTGGGCAGTTCATTTTTCTGAAATTGTTGGTGCATTCGAAGGAATAACTGAATGTTTGATTCATTTTTGTTGATCGAAACTGGATCCACTTCGTTTGTTGAATTCATGTTCTTTCATTATCGTTCGTACAATCGTTGGGACTATCACAATTACTCGTTATTATCCCTTTCGACTTATTAGGATAATTTCCACTTATCCTAGTCGTAATCTATAGTCAGACAATGTATTTATATTTAAAAAATGTAGGCTTTCTTATTACTTTCTTTTCTGTGATTCGACTTGGTATCTAACCAATGTAAATTACGTTTGGTTCCTTGCCCAGTCGTCAATATTTCCTTGAATTCAATTAGAACGTAACAGCATATTTCATCTTCCATACATCACTGTCCATCCTCAATGATCTCTCGAAGACATGTTCTTTTTTTTACTCGGGCAGGAACATATTTTTGAAATTAGGGAAAGAATATACAATCGAGCCAAAATATGGACATAAGGCCCCGAAATTGGAAAAAAGTTTGATTGGATTAAACAAAAATCGTTCAATGTCTATTCCAGATTTGGCAAAAAAAAAAAAAAAACGAAATGAAACTAACCATGAAACGATTGAGAATTGAAATGCGTCGAAAAGATAAGAAGATACTGATTCAGAATCTTCAATTTTTATCAGTTCAGGTCTTAAACAATTATAGGGTAATAACGACAGAAAAGATATCGAGATTCGTCGAAACGAGGCTCTACTGGTGATTAGTATTGAGATTGGCTAGGTGAAACATATCGCAGGTGCCAAAAATGACATCGGCTAGATGTTGAATTTATTAACAAGGTTAAGTAAGCTCCATTGATAAGACGGCAACATTTAGTGAGTTTAATGTAAACTGATGATTTCATCGAACTATCATAAGGCTGCACGACCTTCAAAGATGGCGGTAATGCTGGAAACTAACAAACTCTGTGATTATGCAATGGGGATCAAGAAATTTCAATATAAGACACGACCAAGAAGATAGACGATGCTTGAAATAAATTCGCTAACAAATCGTTTAATAATGTCCAACTTAGAGGTGAAGTATTAGTGACCCGAAAAAACAATGTTATCTATTTTGTAGACCGCATAAATCTTATTCAACCAGTCTACAAGGTTATTAGTTGATAACGGTCTGCATTGTTGAATCGAGTTCAAGGTTAAGAAGTAAAACCACAGAGTCATCGGACTCCAGTTGTAGAAGCATGAGATGCAGAAAGCGCCGAAAAAGAGCATCTGCTACGTAACTGCAAGTCAGCAGATATCATTTCGTTTTATTCTACGGAGGAAGGTCATTGGTGGCTAGAATCCCGAGTAAATTTTATTATTGACAAATATGGGATCAAGCATATACAGATATTGAAATTGTGTCTATATATAACTTTAATTTAAGAAAGGTTTTAAAAAATGTTAAATGTGAAAGAATATGGATTTCGTTTCAAGTACAATGTATAACGTTCGTATCCTGTGGACCCCCTCTAACTGAATTGGTCAATTTAAAGAACCGATGACTGTTCGATTTCGTGTATTTCTCGAGTATTATATTATTATTAATCTAGAAAAACCAGCTTGTAAATATGTACAGCATCCCTTATTTTACTTTTTCAAATCAAACAACATGGTGGCTTCCTCCCTTATTTTAACGTTTCTCCTCATCAACACCACTGATATAGAACAATAAAGAAAAAACGATATTGTTGAATTCTTTCGGTTGAAATAAAAAATGAAACAAATTAAAATAAGGGGGTTAAAATAGGGGGGAGGGGGATTTATTTAAATCGCATTCATTTAAAATATAAATAAATAATATTTAAATGTTGAAATGTAGATTAATCGATTTATATTTCTATTCGTTTCAACTCGGAGAATGATATTATGTTTCTACCGTGAAATCATTCCATTTATGTAGAACTTCATTACTTCCGACTTTAAATAGCCTTGTGTGACCTTGTGTGGCAAGTCGTTAAACTATACGGCTGCCGTTAAACGGGAACAAAAGATGCATTCTATTTTAGAACTGACATTGAATTGAAAATAGAACGTTCACACACACTTTTTAAATCAACCCATTGATTAGTGTAATTCTTAGTTATCATACCCTAGTAGAAATTTGTCCATTTTTTTCTTACACTATCCATTTCTCCTATACTTTTAACGTGGTAAATATCTGACTTGTCTAAGAATTAACTAAAAAATCTCGCGATGACTCAGAAATAAGAGGCGTGTATACAGGTTTATTTCAATGTTTATTTATGCTTTCTTTTCTTTTCTATTGGTGGCGGAATTTCTATTCCAATGGATTAGATTTTTGTGCGAGTCCATCGATTATTTGTTACGACACTGAAATGAATATTGGATTTTTCTATTTTTTCACCTTGTATACATGAAGAGCAAAGGGTTGCTATAATATTCTTCTTTTTTTTTTGTGTTTCGACATATTTGGTCATTTATCGTTAATATCATTCATCAACTGTTTAACACGATTACATATGAACATATATATAACTATTTTTTGGAAAGAATTACCAAATAGAATGTTTTTATGCATTTGACGAAAGTGGGCTGATTTTAAAAATTTTAGATTGTAATGAAAAAGGTGTTATTTCACACAATCGACCTTTGATAAACGAGCGATGTGCGCTTCAGCAATTTTTAGTACGCAACAAAAAAAAAAGGGATAATTGCACGAATCACCTTACGAGAATCGGCCTGCATTACGTGTGGCGTGAAAAGTCGAGGAAGAGTGGAAGCACAGGTATATAGAGGGTACAAGGGGGACGAGAATAAAGGATCTAAAGATGTGGCTGGCCGAACAAAAGGCACCGAGCCAACAACCAAGCAACCTCCGTGACGTTCTGCGATTTGTTTTCGAGCGGGGGTGCGAAAATGTTGAGTGCACAACGGAGGAAAATAGAAAATTACAAAAAAAAGGAGGCTGAACAAATAAGTCAGTCTAGACTGCACGGTAAGTCCTGACGTGTAGCATTGGTGCAAATCAATTTGCAATAAATAAATAGTGGCAATATTTTTCGATGAAGGATATAAAATTGCATCTTATCATTTTATTGATAAGAAAGTTATTTTTGTTAATGTAGAAATGTGTGTTAATGTTAATGTTCCATTGACTTCATTATTGGGGATTGGATTTTCCCAAATGGCAAAAGAACAATAAGATTGCTAAAGCGAGTACTTTGGACATTTAATAACTAATGAATATAATAGCATAACGAATTTGGCGAATCATTTAGGGATGGCCCTTGCGGTCTATTTAAATGCATTGAGATGAGGGGCCAATCACGAGTATTTGATATGCCATTGCTTTAGCCGTTGGCCATCGCGTAAGTGTATTTGTGGATCAAATTTTTATAAACAACTTTTTTTGATTACAATTATGCGATGAATCCTTACTTACAATATTAAATACATATGTAAGGTTAATTCTAATGCAATTTTAGATATTGAAAAATATCGTAAATAACTTTAGATGTATATTCAGTACTTTATTACTATTATCATCATTATTTAGACTCCAGGAATGTAGAAAAGTGCCAAAAAATCATTCAAAAGTCTACACAATTTACAAATCCTGGTCGATATTTCAAAATTGCCAGATCAATACCAATGTATCAATTAGACCCGATCAAAAAATTCATCGCAGTTTTCAACCGTTACTTTTACGTAAAAAATCATAAAAATTTCTCAACTCCACGTAATAAAGCAAACTTTTTTTCCACAAACAGAATTTGTCGTCAGAAACCAAATTTTAATGACGTTTAATGCATCTGTCACTATATAAACACATATTTTCGATAATTCATGGGGTGAGCGAGCAATGGAAATGATAAATGCGCGTTGTGCGCAGGGGGTCGCATATTGCCGACGTGGCGAAAGGTTGCTGGCCTCCCAGGTACGTATCACAGCTGATCCGTAAGTTTCATCCCTCGAACAAATATCGGCCCATCATCCATCCCTCACACCGTCGCACGGACCGCGCCCGCTATATATACCGCGCCTGCTCCCAATGGTGCGATACGGCGTTGCCAAATTTAAATATACGCCACTCGTGCATAATCTGACGCGCCTATTAGCATAAATAATTATGCTAATAAGCGTGTCGCGCTTCCATAAAAGAGCGGTAAAACGTTTGGATAAAAAACTGAATGAATTATGTAAATAAAGACAAAAAAAAAACAACAACATTGTGCAAAAAACCGTGTAAGCACAGGGTATTCATGGCTAATCGTTCGATTGTTGAAGCTATTTTTTTTTAGTTTTTCCCAATGCCATGGATCAATTGTAGCTGCCGTATTTCATAAGTCTCCCGTGAATTATCGTTTTCGTTTTTAATCGAGAACTGTTCGGTCACCTAAAGTTGTTTTTTACACCTGCTTTTAGAATTTTCCTCCCTTAACCATTTCCATTTAATCTCTGAGCAGATGAAAAATTAATTTCTACTCCCGTTAGGCTACACCATGGTGCAGGATTCATAACGGTAAAGACTTCATTTCTGTTTAATTGTCCATCATTCGACAACTATGCGCCAAGAGACTGTTCCAGTTCTCCATGACACTCCATCACGTGTCATCCAATATTTCTACAGTGTACAACAAGGACGAACCCGAAACTTTCCGCTTTTCGTCAGTATTTGGATAGTTTGGCTGTAGCTGCTGGTCTCGACGCAGTACTCGTATACGCGTATCATTTCCAGGGACGTAACTATTTGGCCAGCTACGAAAATGCGAGCAATAATTCCTGTTTACTCGCGAATTGGACGATTTGCATCGGTCGATAATTCGACGACTGCATCGAGGGCTTGGCCCGGAACACAGTACCACGGTGGCGTGTGTCTGGGGGGGGGTGCGATGGGACCCCGAAATCGGAAAGGCAATAATGCGAGTTGGCCGGGCCGATAGTCAGGCGGTGGTTGCACCTCTCGCGGTTCACAGGGGTTGCCTAGCGACATCATCTCTCTTTCCGTCTCTCTCCCATTCCCGCATACCCGTGGCACATTCCCTTTGTTCGCTTCCTACTCTCGCTCTCCCTCTTTTCTGCAGCTCTTGCTCTGTCTCTGGTTATCTCGTGGTAACCGCCAAATTACGACGTTTCTTTTTCTCATTTCTGCTTTTGTTCCAGTTCTGTTTCAAACCAGCATCTCGTCGTTTCTCTTTTGCGTATGCTCCTCTTTTCTCTTCCGGTGTCTCCACCATTGTTTCTGTAAATTCGCGGAAATCTAGCGCTTCTTCTTGTTTCCCTTTTCTTCTTCTTCTGCATATTCCTTGGAATCTGGCTTTTTTATTTACGGTCTTATACCCTTTGTTTCTGCGTGATCGCGGAAATGTTATACCGCCGTCTTCCTTTTTTCCTTCGTCCATTACTCTTGGCCATTTTTTGTCTGAATTTCTTGCAGTGAAAAGCCACTTGAATAGCGTGAAATTATGGAATTTTGTTCCATACGAGTTGTTCCATTCTTTTGATTCATTTTCATAGGCGTGCAGTAATAACAATACATCAGGGCTTTAGGTTTGGGTGAAATTGCCGTCTAGCGGTCGATGTATTACTCGTTGAAATCATGTCGTTATTTATAATATAATTGTCAAGAACACATTTTTCTGATACCCTACTTAAGACAATGTTTAAAAATTCTGACCTTCCCATTCTTTACACTGCTAATGTGTATAGGAAATGATAGTTTCCCAAGTAGGACTTTGATTGGCTTCTTTTTCAAAGCTCCTCAATGTGATGGTCTGTCAAATCCGTTCAGCCAAGTACATTAATTTTTCATTGTGCCCAATAATAACCGTGGTATTCTGAACGGAAGTTGGCATGGGGTATACCTCACGAACAAAAATGTGCATAGACTCTATAGTTGTATTCTGTATCACCTTAGAATTGATAAGTTTTGGGGTGATATCCACGTTATGGATATCACCCCATGGAAGGGGGCGGGGGTCAAAAAACATTAGCTCGAAATATTTTAAAGTGGCATATCTATCTTCTACACCTTTCTTCATAGTTTAGAACAATTTATGATGGCCGCAATATTGTTGTTTCTAAAGAATGGGGACGTAATTTTGATCCCGTGAAGAATGAACGCACTAAAAAATTGTTGGATAACTACGAATAATAGCGAAGCTCCCTTACGTTACTTTCTCCGTTATACATTACCTCTAATTCCCTGTATTAATTTACGTGAGCTCTCCTTTACGCTCCTCTACTCTCTAGTCTCATTTATGACGATATGCCACTTGGAGGGAGTACATTATTTTTTCCTGCAAAGGTAAAGTAGTACAAAGGTTTGCGTTTTCCGGCCTTGTAAAGTAAAGGAGGTCCGACTGTACGGTTATATATTTTCATCGCTAAATTTGTACCCTGGCAGAAATGAAAACATTTCTTAGCCAATTCTTAGACAGTTCAGATATTTACCATGTTAAAGGCATAGGAGAAATGGATAGTGTAAGAAAAAAATTGTTTGGAAAAGTGTAATATTATCTCTGTCTATGAATATAAATTTCCTTATCACATTTATCATCATTTGTCGGCAATTTATATTCGCTATGTCTAAAAGAAAAATAAATTGTGTATGCACGACTGAATATACGAATGAAGAAAAACAGATGGGATTTCTGAGATCATATCGTAATGGCAAAAAACGACCCCTTGTCGAGCATATTAAAAGGTTAAAATCTGCCTATGTCAAGCAGAAGCTTGAAGAATGTGCCAAAACAAATGCTTCAGAATTTTACAAATTTTTCGTTTTTTTTCAGCATTCATTTTTACTCATTAATTATTATACAATTTTTTTGGTTCTGACATATAATACTCAACGTAAAATTCCATTAGACAATAAGGACAATTTGCGTTTTACTCAAGGTCACCCCCAAAACTTAGCAGTAGAGTAGAACCTCCCAATTTTAGACTAGGATGATTTCACTTCTCTATCTTTACTGATCTTGCTTCAATCTTTATAGATAGAGGGGAACAAAAAACACGGAATGGACTGTCTAAATATGGGAGGTCCTGCGTCATTGATTTAGTTTAAATTTGCAAACGTCTAAATTTGGGTGGTTCTCTTAGGTCTAAACTGAAGATAGATAAGATCAACCGATCAAAAAATTGTATTACATCCACGCTGTCAAACGACAAAATCGGGACTAATGAATGGAACAACTAATAGACATCTTCAGAAATTGAAATTGAACACGAAGACTAATTCCTCCTCAGTGCCCGGAGATCTTTTATTGTCCAAGTTGTCGCGAATACAAAGGTCACTGAATTTTATTATTATCGACACACATAAGGAGTTTAGGGATAACAATAATAAACAAAACGACAGAGGCAAGATATATAAACCTTCGCTTCACAGATTCAGTTTTAACAAGAATTTATCATGAAAACCAAATTATCTCAAATTGATGGGATCTGGTGGAGAGGTTTATTCAATATGAAGCGTTGAAAGGCTGCAAATTCATCTAAAAGGATTCAGTCAATCAGAATTGCTTAAAGATTAATTTTGGTAATTTTACGCATATACTTATTGAGTAAAACTAAGCAACTCTTTGACAAAGACCTTAGATTGGTTAGTGTAAATAGTATCTCAATCACAACCCATCTGACCAAATTATAGTTTGTCTAAGAAGTACATCCCAGCATACCAAGAGCACTCGATGGAACTCAATGACTGCGTTTAACGATTCGCGGATATGATGTCCGTCGCTAGTGAATGCGAGAATCATGCAGTAAATGTATGCAACCGAATAACTGATTACTGAGTTTGTGAAAATAGAATCATAGAGATCTATTTTATCATAATATGGTTGTTACATGCTACCACTCATTTTGTTCTTATCAGAAGAAACATTTCCGATCGGTAGTTCCCAAGTATTAAATTATTCCAGTTGAAGGTTACTTCCAATAAGGCCATAAGTTTAGAAACAATATTTCACGAATAGAATTGTCTAGAGCGAAACTTAAAGAAGAGAATTGTTAGGGAATGCCTTTTCCATTCAGCAAGAATGAAAGGAATCCATTGCCTCCATTCAGCCCTGTGCAGTAACATCCATCCGACTGACGCAGATAGGACATAGGTTTCCACCCTGGCAACCTCTGTCCAATTACGAGCATGAATTATCACATTCATTCAGTGATATACCAGTTATGTCATCTGGCATTATCACGAGCATCACTTCCAACTAGAGATAATGCCACCACTGCGTCTAAATAAGCCAAACCTCGTTCCCAAACCGCAATCCGACCGACGAGTAACTCTATTTGCTTACGGCCTGACTGAATGAAATGTTAACACGCTTAAGAACCTTCCGATCTAGTTCAAAATTGTAAGATGTTGAAGATTGAGCTGACTGATATGGCAATACATTAAACTGATAATGAAATGGTGTAGCATAACAATTTTACTCTGACATCATAAAACAAAACAAAAACCAGTAGATATAATAATGGACGCTCTGCTGATACGTACATTGGACAATCACTATACCTCCAGTTTTTGTCCATTAGAAAATCTATTTATGTTTACGTCCATTGGCCATCAATTGGACGAACATTGTACATCCATGGTATGTCCATTATACGTGCAGAATAGACGTCCGATGGACGTCCTCGCCAGTGACAACTGAATGTACATAGAACATCCGTGGATGTACTCGATTTAGTTGTACAATGGAGGTCTAATGGACGTACTTGTGCTACCACAGACCTGAACAACAAAGCTCTAAGATAATTCGAAACTTTCTATTCGATATATATTATCAGAATATATAGTTTTGTTTATTGATAATCTATCTTTCAATAATTTAATTCATGCTATATTAGCCTTTCTTCCCTTATTTTGACCCATTCATTTTAATTTTTGTAATTCCTGAGAGCACTTTTTGTAAGTTCGACGCGTCCATAAAAAGAAATCATTTCAAATTTCAAATTTGATTATATTTATTTCCGAAAAATACATCAGGTTAATCGTGATTTTGAAAAGTGATATGCCAAACCGCCAGAAAATTAAAGTCTTTTTGTCGTGGAAATTAAATTCCTTAGACATTCGTTTCTTGTAGGCATATTTCGTAAATATCAGAAAAATAAACAATGACAAATAATATTACTCTCGTACAAGAGGAAAATATATTAATTCGCTCAGTGCTGTTAAATCTGTAGACATTTTCTCTCAAGGTTCTCTCCTATCGCTCCCCTAGTAATCTGCGTCCATATTTGTATTCCTTATTTTCTCACTTAGTATATATCTATGTCTACTTATACCTTCGAATTCGAATTACTTTTTATAACCCTATTTCTTCGTTTTTCTACTTTTCTATACAGGGAATTGCTTTCGGATTGATTTATTATTTAGATTATTGTTTTTACTTTCTATTATATCTTCGTACATTTTATAATTGTGAGAGTGGGAAATGTCATGTCCGAAACGATAGACTTTAATTTGTAAGAATATGACCTTCAGAAGGTTAAATAGAGGTCAACATATAGGTGTTTAAATCAAGGTATTTTCCTTAAAAACATTATTCTAATCTTCAGATAACCTTGAAAATTAACTCCAAGGTCAATATTTTAAAGAAAACTGCTCCTGGACGATTTTTTATCATTTGACCTTTATTTGACCCTTTGAAGGTTACCATCTTACAAATTAAAGACTATAATTTCGGTTGTAAAATTTCCCGTTCTTTCCAAATCCAGTGTCAGAAATTGGGGTTCCCATTCAAAAAAATCACTTTGACCTTCAAATAACCTGAAAAATTAACAACAAGGTCAAAACCAATAATGCCAAAAGATTGGCCCCATTATACTAAACAATTTTTGTTTAAATAATCGATTAAAATGACCCACCCTATATATGTTATGTCCACAAAATGGACGTAAAACTGTTATATATTAAGATTGACTATATTGGGTTGTATTTTACGTCATCGAACGGAAAAACATTATTTATATTTGTATACATCACAAACAGCCGTCAATATTAGGTTTAATTCAATAGAAAGGTAAAAACTAAAATATCGGCTTGCGGTTGCCCAAACCTCTGGCTGAGTGCCAGACTCAACTCGCAGGTCTTCTACTTATTGTTATACTCACTCCGAGAAGAACCCTTCGAAATTCGGATGTCACAGGCCCTCGAGTCTCTTTGGTGATACCAAAAAAAGCAATAAGACTACGTTCCTTTGTATGTGTTTAAGAAATGTTATAATAATGTCAAAATTATTATTATTATTGGGCCATGAAACATTTTCTTTTGTCTAACAAGTATTACTAACCGAGTTCACTACGGGATTGACTTCTACTTATATGCACGTTTTGTTGAGAATCGAAAAATATTAGACACGTTTTTGTTTTGCCGGCAGACATGATGTTATGGGATAAAAGTAGGGGTTGAAATATTAACTTTTTAATAAACGGATATTTTTTTTCGAATCAATTTTATCAAAACAAAATGTGACTTATACAGCTTGATTTATTCTCTGATACATAATAAAATTAATTTGTTTTATTTAATAATAAATAAATTATTTCATAACTATCAATACCCTAGATATTCCCGTTTAACGTAGCATGATATTCCTTGTCAATCTGCATCAGTGTCGATGTCATGCAATATCATAAATGTTTGATACGACGAGTCGAGCAATGTCCGCATCTGTTAATTAGTAAATGTATTTGGGTTGTTCTTTGGAAGATGATGAGGCTATTTTAACGCATGCATTATGAACCTTTGTCAGCTAACGAGTAACTCGTAGTCGGAAAGTCATGTGAACCACTTGTCCGAAGACTATACAAGTACTTGCAAGGAGAGGCAGTGATGCAATCTGCGGCGTTTGATCGAGATCCAGAGATATTTGCTGAAATCGGCGATCGTAATTCTTGATCCTCTCCTCGAGGACACTCGCCGCGGGGATTCTCGATCGCAGGAATCATAGAGAACCACGGGGTCCCGGTTCGTCTAACAGTAGGTGGCTATTACAGTGGCGAAACCCAAACAACCGGGACGCCGACGTCATTTCGGCTTGACATCCATCTTTATTGGTTTATCGGTTTATCATTAATTAAAATCCTATACAATTACAATAGAATTTTGTTAAAATACTATGTAATCATGTAATCCACATATCGTTCGATAGTTTCAGCTTTTTGGGTCTTCAGTTCCGAAGAATTCCAAATGTGAAAAAACGTGAAGAATTTTCAAAATGTTAATTTCGATATCGGACCATTCTGTTGCACGATTCGTGAAACCTTCTTGTTAGGCATACGGGTGGGAAACCCTCAATTTTTAACGGAGATCGTTAAATGGCCCCTCCGCAATCTTTACTCTGTCGACTTCAAAGTTTCAATCCCTATTCTACGCAATCCCCCCTGGCATATGCATCTCGCGACCCTTATAATGGACTCGAATGCAAGGCCAGGTTTCGGGTTCCTTCTGGTGGGACAACGTACAGATGTACAGCAGGGATATCGACTGACGTAATCAGTCAAACCTGGCTTCATCCAGATTAGGGCCCCGACGCAGGGAAATTAAGTTTGACCAGCGTTTTCTTTTACGTCATCAGGAGCAGTGGACGTATCAGAACTTCTACTGACCCTGATTTAAAAGATACAAAGGACTTCAGTTTCAATATTGACGGCACAATTAGTAACATCTTAACCTATATTTAGACTTATATCTAGAAAGTCGAGCGTTGGCGATTAATCCATCTCTCTCACAAAGTACAAAAGTCCATGTTCATGTACCTATCGGTACGTCAGCTTCTATTATCATCTATCGGAATACCGCTCTGATAAATTACCATCGAAATTGTTTTCGAGGCAAAAGAGATAGGCAACATAAAAAAAGGATATTCGCGAGGAGAACGCGGAAAAGCATCACGTCGCGCGTATTTTTTCCTCGATATCTGAAGAGTGTGCTTAGCCCGGAAGTTTCGATCAGCATCGTCGAGAAAGGGCCTCGGGTGGTTCGGAAATGTTACGGAATGGGGAGGTGGGAGTATCACGGGGTATGCGGAGGGATGCAGGGCAAGGGGAAATATCGTAAAACTTGAAGCCCCCTCGCAGTATAGCAGCATCGGTCGCATTACGTTGAAATATTTTACGCCGGCCGGGCGTCGAGAGCTAAAAGTCGCGGATGGGGACCGCGACGACGAATGGGAAGTTCTGAGGGAGGGGAAGGGGGTGGTAGTGTAGATTAGGGGTGGAAATTACACACAAAAGCCGACCGGCTAACTGAATTTGACGGTCCGAGTTTTCATTCGGTGCTTTTCCCAGCTTCGCCCTTTCGCTCGTTGCTCGGCTACGCGACCCTCGCTTTGATTAAGCGCAATCCGATTTTCTGTACATGCATTTCCCAGCATCGCGCTATACGCCTCGTCTTTCAGCTTATAATTGGATATTAGATATTTCGGGGCTCAACATTCTAAAAATGTGATGTGCAACTAGAAAGCATAATACGACTTTGTAAAATATATATATATATATATATATATATATATATATATATATATATATTATGTATATTAGGCTGTGTGCATGATCATTTTGTTTCTTGTGCGAAAATCATCACTGATCAATGATTGCTTGATTAAGGAGTAGAGGGTTACATAAAGGTGTTGGCAAATCATATTTTTTATAAAAACGATACTCTATCCCTGGTAGAAATTGCGCCTAAATACTGCCCAGTTTTTGGCTAATAAACTTGTGTACTAGCCAGTTTGTGGAAAATATCTTATTGAAATCTGGCCAGTTTCTTAATGGAAATGTAACGATTGTATGAATATTTTTTAGATAACTTTTGTAGATAATTTTTGGACAGTTTCTGTCCAGTTTTTGGCTGCAAATATTCCTAATATTTAAAACTAATAGGCTAATCATTTTTTGTCCAGTTTTTAACCCAGAATTTGGCTAATATG